>WEIT01028317.1:8715-37226 GCA_013389985.1 Dryoscopus gambensis | reverse complement strand
GTGTGCCTGATGCTGTAGAATGTACAGAAAGAATTTATTAATAGTGTGGAAGATGCGTATTGACTGAAAAATGTCTTTGAAATTTACTGTCATTCTGGGAACTAAACAGTAAGTCATTAGGACATGTAAGTCACTGGGTTTGGGGGTTTTTTTTACTGGCAAATGATTTTAAAAGCAAGAAAACAGTTTCTTATGTTTCTGCAGTTGCTTAATAACAGGGCTATGTTATTTTCATACAGATTGTAACTTTCTCCCATGGTGCTATTAATTCAACAAGGCCTCATTGTTGGCTTGACTAGCAACTTAAAATACATGGGCATTGGTTCCATTAAAGCCATGACAAACATTTTTTCTTGCTTCCAGTATTGCTATCATGAAATCAATGGTTCACCAACTGTCCTCATCACAATTCCATTAATGAGGCAAAACCTTGAAGCTTAGGAATATTTCCTTCGGGAATATTTCTAGGATAGTATTTAATAGTAAATCTGTGAACAACCAATCCTTGAGAAGAAATTGGGAGAATTCCCATCAGTAGACACCTTCCGCACAAGTCTGATTAACTTCTGTGGTTTTGAGGACTGGAGTATTTGTGAAGAAACATGCAAGCTCTACTTGCAGGTCTGGTTTATGATGGGGAGTGCCTCTTGATCTTCCTGTGTTAGGCTAAAAAGAACTCAGTTTTGTAATTCAGTCTTATCAGCAGGTCTGGAACACTGTAATCAATGCTGTTTCTGTATCACTTATCAGTACAGGATGGCAACTACTACATTTTATATGTAAACTTCTGAAACACATATGATAAATAACCTTTAGTGCTTCCATTATAATTTTTTTAGTACTGCACAAATACACTTCACATGTTTTGTTGGAGGTGCTTAATTCTGCAGAGATAAACACTGAAACCTAGCTAGTCTGCCACATGGTAGACCTGGCTACAAGGTACAATTCTCCTGAGAGCTCCTCGCAGCTGGAGATTCTACCTCAAAGGCAGAGCGGAGCCACGAGCCCTCTTCTGGTCCTTGCTGTACTAAGGCAAGGGGGAAGAAGGATTTGAGATGTACAGATGGAGTCCCATAAAGCCATGTTACCTCTGCTGCAGAGAGCAGAGACAGCCTCCACTCCTCTTAGCCTGCTTCTTGCAAGCTAGGCCATAAGGGGCTCTCTATCCTGTTTTCTGGGTTAGTTTTGTCAGATTTATACAGATAAGGATTTGCTATGTGAAAAGCTGTGTGGTGGCATCCAGGCACCTCAGTGGTAATGCCTGAGAGAAGGCACATGAGCTCCAGGAGAGGGAAGAGTTTTCAGCAGGGTGGGCTGTGACTACCAGATACTGCAGTCACCAGATGGCTTTTCTTCCCTTTTCATGGAGAGCTGCTGGACCAAACAGGGATACATTTGCTCCTAAGTATCTAAATATCTCCTACCATTTTGTAGCTGCATCAGCACAAGGCTTGATGCCTCAGCATCGCCTGTCTCTGCGGCACCACCCTCAGCTGTCAGATGCATCCTGCAGCAAAACAGCTCTCTGAGATCAGCCGAGGAACCTGGAATGATCCTGACAGCTTAAAATACCTTNGTGAAACAAAGGACAAAGTTCTTCTCTTTTTTTTTTTTTTTTTTTTTTTTTAAGAGCTGTAGTAGTACCTATGGTGGTGCTCCCTGGTCTGCAGATACATCTCCTTGCATGTCTGCGTTTCTTAGTACCACCAGGATTTTCCAGGGTAAGATTCATTTACATTCTGAAACCAAGGGAAGAGCTGAGCCTGTGTTGTGCAAATCTGAGTGGATGGGTCAGGTGAAACTGTGTGGCTCTGATTTGATGATGTACTTGGTCATTTCGAAGTCTTCACAGTGCACACAGAAGAAAGTACTTACTTAAGTCTGCCAGTTTTTTTCACTTTAATATGTTTTCAAGTGTTTTTCTTGCACATTCATTTTCTGATACAGAACTTGCACAGTGGAGGAAACAAGCTATAGTGAAGGATTTTATATGACACCACAGGCACATTTATTAAGATTTGAAGAGCAACAAGTGTGTTTCCTACATTGCTAAATAGTGTTTCTCTGCTTTGCTGGTCAGAGCTAAATCATCAGTGGTATTTGTGCACAAGCTCTGAAGAAATCTGTGGGACTTTTGCTAGAATGTACATAAAAGGCTGAAAAACTTCACTCTTCAACAGACATTTAAAGGCAGATTTGTAGCAAGAGAGAACATCTTCTGGGATGTGTCATCCACCCAAGATTAAGATTTCAGTACAGCAATACGTCTTCCACAGAGACTTCCTACTGAGCAGGCTCCCACCCACATTAACAGTGGGAGTTCTGGATCTGCTGGGTCCAGTCCACTGCAGGTCTGGGAGATACACAAGCCTGTGGAGAATTCCTCCCAGGCGAGATGATGACTGTAGACTGACAAAAAGCTGTGAGATCATATCTAGTGTAAATTCAGATTCGAGGTATTTCACTTCACAGCTTTTCTAGGGCACAACATTTATTCTTGCATTTATGTGGACATAAGGAACAGCAGTAAAAGAAATAATTCCTAGCAGAACAAAATTTAATTAATGGACATGGGCATCTAGGCAAAACAGCAAAGAGAGAGAACTTGACCTGTCTCCAGTGAATATCTGGACAAATGCTTTTAACATTAGGAAACTGAAAGGAGTGGGGAATAGAAGAGACGGTTCTCATTTGCTGATTAGTTTGGCCATCTCTGGGGGTTAGGATTTGCATCTTAGGTGCATGGGATTGAAGGATATTGACCCAGCTAAACCACTCGATTCTTGAGACTCTGTTTAATATTTGGTGGCCTTAAGTTCCAATCAGGGGGTGAAGATCAGTTTTTTTCTAAGAAACACTGGGATGCACTTGAAACAGTATCTCCAATTAAATGATTCAGCAAATGTTGGTAAAAAGTTGTAATTCACAATTCTTGAAATTAGCCATGTTTCCAGATGTTAGAAGTGTTTGTTAAACTAGTTACTCCTCTACTTGAGATCAACTTTGAAAAAAAAAAAATAAAGTATTTTTTTAATACTTCTATAATTTGTGTGAAACAATTGTATCTTTCACTCATGCATACCACTATCTTTCACTATACATACCATCCTAACTTTATGAAACACCGTGCAGGAAGTTTATAGAAAAATTAATCCCCATTAACACTGGATTGTACTCTAAATTGAGGTTGCATAAAATTGACACGTTGGCTTGAACAGTTTCCAACTCTACAGAAAACATCAACAGTCCTACTGGATAAAATCTTCATAAAAACTACAGCCACTATTTAACTTCAACTGTTAGTGCATAAAACTGAACAGAGGTACCACAAATACTCTGTCAAGGCACTTATTGCCTTTAGATTTCCACAGTGTAGCACAGATCACCGGGAATGACCTCCATAGCCAGGAACTACACTCCAGTTCTGCACTTGGGAAAAATAGGCCCATTCACCTCTGCAAGTCTTCTCTTCCTCACTGAAAAAGAGGAGAAAGAGGAGTCAGTCATGGCAATGGGAGAATGTGGATGGCAAGGCTAGCCTTAACAGCTGTAGAAGGAGCTGAGATACGTGCTTTCTGCCAGGAAAGAAATAGGATAGTATCAGCTTCTGAATTCCTGCTTTAAGCAGCAGACACAGCCTTACACAGTAACATCAAGGAAGATGAGGTTTCTCTCCCCATGAATTTTTAAGGCCAGAAGCTACTTGCAGCCTTACCTCCCTTATTCTGTAGTTAATTATATTTCACAGTTCGTCTGTAACTGGACTTTGGCCAGTGCATCATCTGACTGATGTAGAGACAGCAGGAAACAGATGCCACAGTTTTTCCTTTGCTAGTTTTTCGAATTAAAAATCTGCCTTTTCAAATTAAAAAACAAATTAAAAAAACCTCTTCTTATCCTAAGCTATTGGGCTCCAGTCCTCTGATCAGGGTTAATATGGTCAAAACAGTCTCATATCTAGTCTTAAAACTTGATTTACACCTCTTGACACCTACACTCATGACTTTCCAAGAAAGTCTGTGCAAACAAAAAAACCAGAAATGTATAAAGAGAATGCAGAGGTTAGCTCATGAGGATGAACAGAAAAGCCTTCACAGTCGGTTCACAAAGAGCATCTTAGGGAACAGAAGCTATGGCACCAAAACCATGTTCTGGTAGCATCAGTTGATAGGCAAGAACACTGGAGTGGAGCACAAAAGCAGAGGGCTATTGCTGACAGGGAGGAAAATAAAGTTTTTCTTTACTTATACATTGTCCAGGTGTAGAGCTGAGATGCTATTGCCAGAGACCACCAGACTGATGAATGCGAGCTGCAAACAACCAAATCAGACAAAAAATGCAGATCTTAGTGGTCAAAGAGGCAAAATACACAACTCTTACATGGAAGGCAAGTTGAGATCATTCCCTTAACAGCAGGAACAATCAAAATACTAGATTTTAAATCTTTGAGCTGATTACTTTGAATGCCAGGTGCTGCTGCAGAGTCAGTAAAAATAATGCTCTGTTCCAAAGGACAGAAAATAGCAAGTCTTTCCCAGTGCAGTGCTCGAGTGACCAGGAATGCAACCACAGGCAGAATCAATACCCAGCGAACACTGAGTATTTTGTGTGTCCTTGAAGAACTGGCACATACCCCTGTGCTTGGCTGTGCTTCCTAGGAGCACAGTACCAGCTAAAGCAAGATTGATTTTTTTTCATTTGTTTTTAAAACACAACAAATTCATCATCCGCGTAGATAGGACACCAGTGTGGTGGGTGTGTTAGCTGCATTCAGCACTGCTCTGCTGGCCTGGTTTCCTGTGCTCTAGAGCAGCTTGTAGCCAAGCAATGGAAAGCTTCTGCCACGTGCTTTGGCTGAAATGGCAGTTTGCAGACTAACCTGCATTTTGCTTCACAAGCACTTCTGATCATTTCATTGAGGGTATGCAGATAACTCAAAGCCACGTGGCTTCCCACATATCCCTAGAAACAGTTCCAGTTTGTTTTGCTGAAGGGGATGGGCCAAATCTTACTGCTGTCCAAGTTCAACTCCACTACTTTTCATCTCCTTGTTAAAGTGGGAATGAAGCTGCAGGAATACAAGCAGTTGGCAGGAACCACAAATGCTAGCAGCTCATAACCCGTGTGCCACATGCTGTATCACAAGCTGTACTGAACCACATTAGCAGCTCTTCCTCTTTCCCACTATTACTGCAAAAAACACGGCCTGGCTGACAGCAGCTGCATTAACGAACCGGTTGGTGACGGCTGCCTTCCTCCTTGAGGGGCAAAGCATCATCAGGCCCTTCAAGACACACATTCTAATTCATACACATCTTTAACGTGAGCAGTTCTGCCCTAATCCCACCAGGACCTGCCCAAAGGACCTTCCCATGCTTCCCAGCTTGCAGCCAGCCTGACTCACCCAGGTCGTTGTTATTCATCATGGCATTGGAGGCGCGAAGCCGGGGACCTTGCTGAGTGAAATGGTACCCGAACTTCAGGAGGGAGGTGTTCTTTTCCAATATATTCGCAATTTCCATTTCTACTTTGTTGCCCAAGGGCTGACTCTTTCGAAAACAGAAAACACAAAAGCAAGCTGTTGAGGCTAGAGGGTGTTTCAGAGCAAGCACAGAGGGAAGGGGTGGAGACTGCAGATCTTTCTCTGGACCTGCTGTTCATTTGACATTTCTGACTTGGAGCTGGTAAAACAAACTGCTGGCCTGTTCCTGTACACACACTACAACTGAGTGGCTCCAACTCCTCCTGCAGACATTCCCACAACTCCTTTTGCCCAAAGACTTTATTTCTTGGACAGATTAGCAGCTAATGGACATCTGGAGAAACCAGGATTTTGGTCTCCCAGTCAGCTGTCTCCGAGTTCCCCGTAGCTCAGCTGCCTCAAGCTCTGGGTTTCTCAGGTTTGCACCAGCCTCTGTATCACGGCACACTCGGGTCCCCACACGCAGGACTCGTTCACCTGACTAGAGCTGTCAGCCACACACGCTTTACCTGGTTGTCAATGCGCAGCTCCACAAGCGACGTGTTGCCCTCAAGTGCTTCGACAATAGCCAGGATCCCTGACCCGGAAATGAAGTTCGACTCCACATTCAGGCTCTTCAGTGTGTTATTGACCTTCAGCATTTCTGCCAGGGCCTGTGGACAGAGGAGGGCAGGAAGAGCTGGCAGTCAGAGAGGCAGGGGCAGAGCACTGCAGGGCAGCAGGGCTTCAGCTCCCCACACCTCCACAGGACTCCAGGAGGATCCCACATGAAACATCTGCTAAGCAGTTTCACTGCCACCAGATGGAAGTGCTCTTTGTGGAGTAAAGGGGTTCCCTGCTGTTGCAGGGGGACTCTTGAACATGAACATGCTGGAGACCACAGCAAAACCTTGCACGGACAAACACTTGGGGCTACCCCAAAAGGTGACAGTCCACACCTGCAGCTGCCCTGTGACAGCTTCATCCGTCCTTCTAAAGCCAGCATGGTCATGACAAGGATGCTGGCCTGCACTAGCCCTGCCTCCATTCTGATGAGTCCCTGCCTGCACTGCACACGGTTGAGATGCTTCCCATTACAACACACAGAGAGAGGAGCATGGGTCTCGAACAACAAGGGATGCTCCACATCCAAGGTGTCCTCCCAAGCAGCATCACAACCATATTAATCATTTTTGCTTCCCTCAGTGGGTGAGACCAGAAGTGGCTGGAACGCTCATAACGTCCCAGACCTTATCAGATCATGGCAATTCATACAAACTGCAAGGGAGGATCCATCTACACCCTGAAACAGAAGGACCAGAAGGTGCCACATGGCAGAGCTGACCTGCACCCACAGCACTTAGCCCCACAGCTCTCCTAGCCCAGCACAGCACCCCTCAAGCTCTCAGACTGCATCTGTCCTGCCTGCACAGGCTTTCTCCCCAGTCCAGGGTGCTTGAAATAATTTAAGGGCAGTACTTGCTCTCCAGAAAGTTTATTTTTCTAGCAAGAAAGTGGTGTGCACACGTGTGTTTGTGGAGGTAGGCAGGGGTAACCTGGGTGACTAAGAGCAAAAACTGACTGCAGTGGTGCTGGAGAAGGATACAAAGATGCAGTCTGGAAGGCAGCACAAAGGCCAGGCAGAACGGCTGGCTCCTCTCTTCCTTGCCACTGATATTTAAGATCACTCACAGCAGTCAGAAATTCCCATTATCACCTACAGAGGCCATTCATGAGGAGATGCAGAGTCGTGCTTCTGCCCACGTCTGCACAAACAATATCGGAGAGAGAGCTGCAGCAGACACGTGTGATGGGAGCAGCAGGTGTGCACACCTTCATACCAACAGAAACAAATCTCCAGAGAGAGAGACAAACTGCTTTTAGAAAATGCTGCTAGGACATCGGTTCTTGTCTCACGCTCCTTTCCCAGGATATCCTAGAGGACAAATATGAGACTGCACAGATTAAAGGATTGCACCCTGAAATCTCCACAGATGAAAAATGAAGGAACCCAAGCCTGTCTGTTGCTGGCTTCCACTAGCGCTCCTGAAACTGAAGCACCTGCACCAAACAGCCAGAGGTGTGGAATGTGCCAAACCCGACACAAGGTGCTGAAGCAGTCAGTCAGTAGTGCTGGAAATACCTTGCCCGAGAACAGCTCCTGTCACAACACTGGGATGATGAGCTCACAGTACTTACAAAAGCAACAGGATCATTGCTCCGTGTCCCAACTATGCTGAACTTCTTCACGTACGTGTTGCTTTTCAGCGCTTCCGCAAAAGCTTTTAAAGTTGGTATGGGAATATTCTGTGACAAGAAATGCAGAA
Source organism: Dryoscopus gambensis (assembly GCA_013389985.1). Classification (NCBI taxonomy): domain Eukaryota; kingdom Metazoa; phylum Chordata; class Aves; order Passeriformes; family Malaconotidae; genus Dryoscopus; species Dryoscopus gambensis. The sequence continues at coordinate 29,435 of WEIT01028317.1, read as the reverse complement.
AGCACGTGTTAGGCCATCATCTGTATGCAATGAATATGCAATACATTTAAAAGGTACTTATAACTTCTCATCAAGGTCAAATCACCAAATGCACTGAAGTAATTCAGGAAGGGGTTGATAAATGTTTTTACAAGTTCTCTTGCTAGAACCAGCATGTTCTAAGGAGCACGGCAATGTCTTCATCCTATTTTGTAGGCTGCTGGAAGCTCACTGCCTTGATTTGAAGCCACATATCTGCTCTTTAATTCCCTAGAAACTCAGCTACCTAGGAACGCAGGCGTTGTGGGGATGTTTGTAACCAGGATCCGTGAGCCTACAAAGCATTGCTCCTGCGCTCGGATACGAACGACAGCACTGAGAAACATTCATGTCATGTTCAGAAAATTTCCACCTACAGGAACTGATCAAGAAAGGCCTGAAATGATCTGCTTGTAACACAAGTCACAGACACCTCTGACTGCTTTATACAACATCTCACAGGCTAACATTTGCCATGCTATGTCTTGACCCAAAAAAAAAAATCCATGCTGCTTTTTCTGAGTTTCTTCAAAATGACTATTTTTCACTTACAAAGAACTTTAGATACCCTTTTCAGATGCACAAATTTTCACCTAAAATTTTAAGTGGCATCCTCAACTTGGACTTCTTGCCACGCCACTTGGATCCCATCATGTGGAAGCATCTCTACTCAACATCATCTGCAGAGCCATAACACAGCACCCAGCACCTTAGAATCTCCACTGTCACTCCCTAGTTCTCCAAACCCCATCCCAAAGTCATGAGTTCAACACACAAAAATAGTGCCTGCCTGCCAGATCCCCACCCTTGTTTCCTCAGGGCACGGGGTCACCAGCCTGAATCAAATACATGAAGGTAAAAATATTTTTGTTTTAGAAAGGTGCAGGTAGCATGGCAAAAATGTCTTTCACGTGCATGTGCAGTTAACCATGCTCTTGCTGTTTAGTTACGTCATCACTCAACAGACGCCATGAAATAGAAACTCTATTTTTTAGTGTGTGTCTTTGTCCCAAAGGCAACACAAGAAGTGGTGCTATGACCTGATTTGTTTTCCACAAGAAGTAAAAGAGCTCTACAGAAGGGATGGGTGGGAGATGGACAGAGCCACCTGCAAGAAGGGTGGCTTCTTCTTATTTTCATAGCAAGCATCTGGATTATGAAGCCTTTTTCCTCCCACCATCTTATAATATACATCAACATGCCCTCCACCAAAAATGCCTGTCTAAATCATTGAAACAACCTAAAACAGCTTTAACCAGCCAGCCAGTGTTGGGTGTCCCCAAACTACCCTCAACACAGCTCCATTTTTCCAGGCACTTAGAGCTGAGTCCTTGTGCTACCAATCCCAGACCTTTGCTCCACAGCAGGTAACAATCCATTCCGCTGCCCACAGTGGAGATGGGAAGCGCTGATGTTTCTTGTCTGGCTACATTCAGCGTTATGATACTGCTCTGTGCAGCAAAACAGACTCAGTGTCTTCCTTCTGTGTATCAGACTCTTAGTCTTCTTACTAAGACAGAAGGGCAGAAAGGAGCAAATACCATAATATTGTTAAGGTTGACTTCCTCAAGGTCAGGATCATTGCTTTGTATTCGTTTCAGAGTTTCCTCCACGTCTGTTGAGTTTGGTTCCTCATCAGGAACTGGTTTGTACTGTGTGGGCTTAATCACACCTGCAAGTGAAAAGCAAGATGTGAAAAGAAAGCACCCTGAGTAGCATTACCTTTTCTTTGAGTGTGTTCCTCCTGTTCCAGAAGTGGACAGATGGAAGCATGGGAGATGGAATCATGACCTGACAAACAGCCACGAGATGAGAGGCCCCTCCACTGGGGCCACCCAGCACAGGACAGCCAGTGCCTGCTCCTATGCACTGTCTAGGTCCAAACCTGGGTGACAGAAGGCACACTCCCTGCAAGGAGCTGCCCCCTGGGCTGCGCTGGCTCCCGATGGCACCAGGGAAGTGGCTGAGACTGCACTGGCTGGCACAGGGCAAGGATGCACCAGAGATGGCCCCAGAAATCACAGGCTGCTCTGACATGCACAGGTCTAACCTTCAGCCTAAAACTAATTACCATTTTGCCTCTGCTAGCAGCTTCAAAGCCAAATTCTGCAGCCTACTAACATAAATCACTTACTGTTGAGCCCTTCTTTGTTCACGATGGTGCTGCTCCCCAGTGCCTCATAGTACTGCTGGTTACTCATCAAGGTGTGCATGCCAAGGATGGCTACAGAGAAAGAAAAGGAGAACATGACTTATCGTAGGTTCCAGAGCCAGGAAAAGGCAGAGATGCTGCCTGGGATGGGAGTTCACAGCACAGCACCTTTCCCTGTGCAAGCATAGACGTACAAAGGTAGGACAAAGTCCCCCGGCTGACATAAATATACAACAGTGCTCAAATGTGCTCCCTTGTTTATTCCAATGTAGCATGATCCACAGGAGAAGAGAAACATCATCCTGTGGACAACAAACAAACATTAAAGGCTTCCCAGTAGCCTATCTGACTCAGCATCACACGAAAATAATGAGAAGACAGTAAAAGACACAAAAAAATGCCATCGGTAGGCTTTAGTATAAGGGGCCCAGTCCAGCAGGAGCCTGCACATCCTTGTCACCCTTGCTCACTGGGCATGCGCCACGCAATTCCACAGCCCCGTTTTGGAGATGAGCTGTGCCCCACATGGAGCCAAACTGACCCCAAGGCAGCAACACAGGAGGTGACTGTCACCCAAAGCGTGGCAACGCACATTGTGTTTTCACTCACAGCAAGTTCGGCTGGTGAACTTGGTACGTTTGGAAGGCAACACTATGAGAAGCTAAAGCTCTGCTGGCTTGGTCAAAATGTAGAGTGGTGGTATGAGCACAGTTCAAATGCTGTAAGAGCCCAAAAGCCAAAGTCAGCCCATTTGTGTCTCCCAGACTCAAGACTGCAAAGGCGATAAGCAAATGCAAATTGAACTATGTCTGGGGGCTCTGGTGACATTTCTGGAAGTTGCAAATGACCAGTAAGAAGTCAGTGCATTAGGAACTTTTGGGCAAAGAGTTTGTTTCTAAAAGTAACTCTGCTACAGACAGAAAGATGACATTTGAAAATAAACTGACTTTTTAATCAACAACTTTTTTTTTTAATAGCTATATGAATTTCTAAAGAAAAATGCAGACACACAAATACTTGTTAAAACAGACACATTTGAACAAGTCTTGACCTCTGGATAGACACAGCTGCGAAAATAATAAATTTCTCCCTAAAATCCAAGCATGCCACCACAAAGGCACTTCTTAGGCTTGTTGGCACCAGTCTGTCACCATGTTCTGTTGCTTTGGCCAAGAGGGGCTGGAATTTGCAGGAGAAAGGTATCCTTGAAGCCCAGCACATGAATAGGGCCTGTTATGGTGACAGCTTATTGTGACTCTGTGTCTGGGTTGCATAGGGTGGACAGCCAGCAGCAAAGTGCGTCAGTGAACTTCCCCATGGGCCGCAGCACATTCCCAACTGGATCTCACAAAGCCAAGCAGTCTCCATCTGAAAGTCTGAGTGAGGCTGGGTACTTTGAGTTTGCGTTTTAGCTGGCCCTCTTCTCTGTCATTTTCCTGCAGATGGAATTTTCAGGGGTGCAACACAGCTTGGAAATGTAATTTGTAGGCTCAGCACTTCGGGAACACAGATACTCGCCAAATGACGGCTTATTTGGACAATTAAATCTCTCCAGCAGTCAGGAGTGTGAGTGTCTGGACTGCAGAGAGAGGCACGGATCTGCTGTCATGACCACAGGTTTTGGGAGCTCAAGTTTGTGCTGGTAGACAAGAGGGACCCACTGTTATAAGTCTGGTGCTTACAGTGTATTCTCCAAGGGAACTCAAGCAGAATGAAGGCACCCCTTTTCTGTCTCCCTCACCTGACCAAAGATGAGGAGCCCTTCCATGGCTACTGCGAGCCACCCTCCTGGCCTTGCCATGGAAGGAATCCAACACAGCACAGCTCACAACGATCCCTGATAAACAGGCAGGAGCAAAACGAGCTCCTGCTAAATGAGCCCTGCTAAGCAGGCAGGAACAAGGCTGTCACTGTCAATATTGAGACTTCAGCACAGCTTGTGTCACATCAGTACTCCTGCTGCTACTTAAGTGTATTCTCCCAGCAACTGCAGAACAAGCTGCCCTGAACAGCATTTCCCTGTGACAATAATTGGTGTACAGATCTACAGCTTAGAAAGCCAGATTTTATAGGATAGGGCTTTATAGGACTCTAGGATTAACAGTAAAAAAGCAAAACTCAGACATGCAATGCTTGGCCATGGTACTTATGTTTGGGAGCCTTAATGCAGAAACACATTTCTAAGCCAAAATGTGGCATTATTATGTAGAAGATGTTTAGTTGGTGTAGTTATTCTACAGACTTTATTACAGACTTCTAGCAAGGTGGATACTGCTAGGGAGTATGGAAACCTGAAGGAGACAAAACTGGAAGAAGCCAGTATCAGTAAAATATTCACTGACTGCTGGACCAGCAGACCACATGTGACCTTGGTAAAGCACCATGGGGCATCCACATGCTCCTCTGGCCTGTCATGTCCTATCCCAAGCACAGAGCTAAGTCCACACCATGGGCCTCAGCAAGATACAAATATTGTCATCTGACTGGCTGACAACACAAATCACAAGAAATCCACCACTTAAAATGTGTTGAGAAAGCTCTTTAACAACCATCAGGCCTGAGTGTCAACTGAAAGGCTTCTATAACCTGACACAATAGGTTAATAGGTTTTTCTTTAATAGGCTGCACAAGAAATCCACATTCTCACTGGGTTTGTGTGACTGTTTCCTAAGATTTGGTTTGAAGAAAGCTGTGCTCTTCAATGTACAGGCTGGAATTAGCAACAGTCAGTGGCAGAGACAAAGGAGGAGATCAAACCCCACACTGCTTCCTTGACAAAGGCTTCTTCTCCCTCCTCACCTTTGGTCCACCCTCCTGATTAAATCACATAGGCTGAGTAACTTTTTTTACACAAATAAATCAATTCTGTCAGAACTGACAGCATTTAGATAAACAGAAAAAAGTGCAATAGCTCATTTCCCACAAAAGAACAGAATAACCCCTAGTAGTTGAACAACTTGAACCCCCAATTACTGTGAAATTATTTTACCAGCAATATCACAGAGCTCTGCATCAGAGGCATTAGCAAGGGCTTCCTCTAGTTCCGGCTCCAGAGTCACACTTTCCAAAACAGGATCCATCGGCTTCTGCTTGGGAATCCAAGCTTTTCCTATAAATGCAAAGTGAGGTCACTCTCAGTATAGCTACAGCACCCAGTTCATAGCTACCCGTGCAGACGCATTTCCATGTTGTGAGATTGGAAAAGTAGAAAGGATGGAGGGGGCACAAGACAAAAATCAGGAGATGCTGAATGCCTTTCCATCAGCTTGGTCTGAGTCCTGCTGCGACGTGAATGGAGAGGCACCCGCCCGACAGCTGCAGAGCTGAGCCCTTCCACCGGCGCAGCATCTACAGAAACCCAACAGCACATAGCTACAGGAATATGGCTGGTCACAGCACAGCACTCAGAACACCACGCACAGCCTGACCCTGAAGGTCTTCACTTCTTTGAAGGCTGCACAAAAGGGGTGAAGGTTTGACAGCATTCCAGAGAAGCCAGTAGACTGGACCCAGCACTGTGCAGGATCAGTCCTGCCACCGAGACACCTCTTGCTGCTACCTCCACGTGCACGTTGGCAGGGCAGATGGCACATTAGTCAAAAGAGGGTGGAAAGGAGGTGGTGGAGGGCTCTGGCTGCAGGCAGAGAGAGCAGTTCAGTGAATGCATGGGATGAAAGGAGGAGCAGGCCTAGGGTAGCTGGTCTAGCTCAACCCTGCTGCAAAGGGCATGCCAGATGGAGACCCCTGTGCTTTATCTCTCTGGACAGCAAAAGGCCATAGCACAGACCTATTCCCTACAATTCAAAGGCGCAATTCTACAGGTCCAGCTGGTAATGCAAACTTGTCATCTTAGCTGCTTGCTCATGGCCTTTTCCTCAGGAGGGTGCCCACATGGACAAGAGGCTAGAGCTTTGAATGCAGTCAGCTCCCTGCCAGGCCCCCATCCCATTGCCCATGGTGATCACTGGGCAAGCCATGGGTCTTTTATCTGCTGGAGCTGGCTGCATCCCAGGAGGCATGGGGCAGTGGACAGGATTGATGGCCCTGCACAGCTGCTCCCAGCTCCTCACTGCTCATGCTGCCAATGGGCAGCAGATTCTTCTCGGAGGCAGAACGGGTCGGATCTGACATTTCACAACACGGCATCCACCTGTGACTGCCCAAAAGAAAAGAGAGAGGCTTGTGATGTTTTAACATACCACGGCAGGGAGCAGTCTGCTGGGTAAATTCAGCATCGCTGGGACAGGGGTAGGAAGGATCTGGGAACATTTTGGAGCAGTCCCCTCCCCTACAACAGTCCCGGATCACTGCAGAGATAGTGAGTGCAAAAGGCCTGGCCTAGCATGCCAGCCAGGACTATTTTTGTCACCTCCCTGAAACCAGAGTCAGCAGCACCAAAGGGGAGAAACAATCCTGCTGCTCAGGGATATGCAGAAAGGGGCTAAATTTAGCCCCAAGGAAGAAGCAACTGCACCTTAGACTCCCCTGGGACAAAATGGAGGCTGCCATAAACAGCCTTTTGCTCCCATCTCCTGCCTGTGTGCTGCCGCTCTGACAGAGAGGGCAGGAATCTGCCTCCTGGGACACAGCTGCTCTTGCAAAAATAGGCAGGATGTCATGTGTCTGCACAGTCAGGCATCTTCTGGGTACTCGGCAGCAAAATGTCTGCTCTGGCTTGGTGTGGAGATCTGGAACCACTGTCCCATCAAATGCATGGCTGGGCAAACTATATGTACCATTGTGTGTGTGCGCAACACCAGCAGGGAACATGAGAAACAGGGCAAACTTAATTCTGTTGTCATGCAATAACTCCTTCTCACACCTCAGTATCATCAAAATTTCTGGGGACTACATCTAGTTTAATTTTAATTACCTAATTTAAGTTTATTTCTAAGTTTTAGAAAGTTTTGTATCTCAGCCATGCTTTGTTACAAGACAGAACTTTAAATTAAATGATGCATGCATGATGATAACAATGCATGACATTTTATGTCATAACACAGCATGTCTGCACACCCCAACTCCCACCCTGCCCAGTAGCACGGCCAGGGAGAGCACCTCCCATGGCAAACTAGTAAATCACCCTCCAAACTGCAAACATGGTGATTTATTTACAGCTTTATCACAGCTGTGAATATGTAATTTACCATCTCTGGCTCACAGTCAATGTAAGCAGTGTCTTCTCGCAACAGCTTGTTACAAATGAAAATACATTTAATACATTTGAGATCACAACAGAGTGAAGTAGGACGCTGCAGACTCAGAATGCCTGAAATACCTCTGTCCCCTCCAGAACACTGCTTCTACCATCTAGGTTAGACAGGTGGGTAAGCAACAGTGGACCGGGGCACACGTGAAAGGTACCAAGCCAGTCTTCACCGTAGCACTCAGTTTACTCATTTACTTCTCTCAAGCACTACTTGTATTTTTAAATCTGAAAATACCACCTCACACTTTATTAAATAAACAGATTTAACACAAACTCTTTTTAAGAGAGTCGTGCGGGTCAGTAAGGAGGCACCTATCAGAAAGACCTCTGTTAGGAAACATGCTCATATGCCCACATTTTCACGCACTTCTTTTTTCATATGGGGCAACCATTAGCATGAACAGTGGACAACTAGATCTAGTGCAGGGGGATCATGGTACAGAGGGAGACACAACAGCTGAAAAAAGCTGCTGAGAAGCTCCTGGAATGCAGAGGAAGGGACTGACCAGGCCATATCCCATGTCAGATGATACTCAAGAGTTCTAACGGGAACAGGAAAGTCATTTGGATAATGGGTCATATACAAGGAGAACAGGAAAAGATGCCAGAAGGAGAGGAAAGAAATGGGGCAGAGGAAAACCCTTGCTCAGAGGCCTCAGGGCCATGCAGAGCAGGAGTGCAGCAGCTGCCGCAGGGTACGGTGCAGGAAGACACAAGCAAGCAACCTGCAGGAGACTGGGAAATAAGACTGGGGTTGTCAAGAGGTGATGAAAACTAGATGGGAACTGTTGGGACTCATCACAGCTGCGGAGAGCTGTGGAGTTTCTCTATGGTGAGAAGCTCACAGTGTTGGGATGGAGTGTGGAAGTCAATGGTGAAACATGGAGCATAACATGAGGAGCTCACAGGAGAACAGGGCAGAGGAGAAACAAGAGAGGCTAGAAGATGATTTCTTTCCCAGAGCCTGACACAGGTGCAGTGGCATGGGGATGGGTAGAGGCTGCACAGTCATACAACTTCTGTCCAGTACTTAACAACATGTCAGGTGGGGCCCAAACCAGCAAGCATAGGGACCTCTTGGGCAAGTCACAGCCAGTCTGGGCTGGGGCTAGACAGAAGAGAGAGCAGATTCACCACCCCAGTAGTGTAAAAAGGAAGTTTGATCAACACAGGTCAGACACAACCCTTCTGCTGTGCACCCACTGTGCCTTCGTCGTGACGTACCCAGCATGGTGTGCAAAGGATGACCATACCTCTCTTTTCGCCCGTGAAAGGAACCAAGTCTTCTCGGTCTTTAACATCCTTTGCCTGTTTTTCTAGGTGGGCCATGAGTTCCTCCCTTTTGAATGGGCCAGTTGGTGGCTTTTGCGTCTGATCCCGTTGCCTAAGCCCTGCTGGCAACAGTGCATTCTAGACATGGAGGTGAGAAAAACACAGGTTATCTCTGCAGGCCACAGTCCCCATCCAACAAACACTCTCCCCCCTACACTTCTTTCATTGCACCATCCTTCTTCCACACTGCTGGGCAATTTGCTTCTCCTTGTCTCAAAGGTTATCCTCATCCAGCCCCACTGATTCCCACATCATCCAAGACATGTGATGCTTCTTCCCCCGTTCAGTTTCAAACACTGCCAAGTGGATGTTTCTCTGCAACATCAGCTCCAGCCCTTTCTTTCTGGAGGCTCTCAGCCATCCTCTCCCCACTACATGAGTCTGTCCAAGTGCACACAATGCCTCGTGTCCTAACAAGAATCACTTCAGTTAATTTTTGTGACCTTTCACAGAGCAGACCAGTCTCTTCTGCCTTTCGTGATCCATCACAAAACTACAGAGAGGGTGTCACAGAGGTCACTTGGTTGCAGAGCAAAACTCCTGTGAACCTCAGCCCCTTTTCAAGCTGCCTCCTTGTTATTTAGTCACATAAGGCACCATGGGAAGCTGGTTTGTGCCTGACACATACAGCACGTAAACACCTGCTTATATTTAAATATAGAACAGCCTTAATGCAGTAAGACTATTCCCAGATTTGACACTAAGCATGTTCTTTAAAGCTTTACTGGATAGAAGTCAACATTTACTTTTTAAGACATCCAAGGTAATGCTGAACAACATACTGATTTTTCCATGCCTGCCTGATGAAAGTAGTTCATTATAATTTATATCTGTATCAGTGAAAAGCCTGGGAAGGAAAATTACTAATAGGAAGCAGTTAGACCCAGGCAACCTTGGAGGGCAACAGAAGAGAAGTGTGTGAATTGCACAAGCAGGGAGGCATAGGAGACAGCTTGCTTCCTCAGGCCTCATGCTGTGAGAGGCAACCATGCAATCTTCAAGCAGACTACACCTGCACTGACAGACGCCCATCATTATTTTACCTTTCTGCATCTTTCACAGAATGCTGCCTGACTCTATGTCTTCTGAGGTAGCTGTAACCAGCCCATCAGCCCATACGCTTAATCCCAGGAGCTAGCTTGCCAGCTCTCAAATATTTTCCTGCATTGCAATTAAAAATACTGATGATGCAATCTACACCACCCATCATTTACTCCAGAAACACTAAATGCATGTTGCAGGAACAATTTCTCACTTGGCAGTGCCCAAGCTCCTCGAGTAACAGTGCCGTAAGCCAGAGGCCTGCCAGTTGGCTCTGCACATCCCCTGCAACATGACAGTGCTGGCTCCAAAAACCTTTCACCAGCCTGGCATCAGCAGACCTCGTGTTTGCGTATGTGCAGCTCCTGCTGATGTTAGGAGGCTGCTAAAAATAAACTGTCCCACTTTGCAAAACTCTGGGATTTGGATTTCTGCCTAAATGGAGGAAAATACAGACTATTTGAAGTTTGTTACAAAAAACCCCAAACCCAGAACACCAAAAAAAGCCCCAGAAAACCCTCAAACCAAGCAACCTGCAAAACATTCCCTCCAAGGTGGCCTGGTCAGAAACAGATCCATTTTCCACAGGATTATTGCCCTGCACCAACACTGGCTCATATTGGTGCTGCGAGTCACATTGGGAAAGGGCAGGAAAACAGAAACAAAGACACACATGTAGACTGTGCTTCCAATGGCAAAAAATTCTTCTGTGCATCTGCAGCCAGTCTCTTCCACTCTTGCACCAAGTACAGGCTCTGCAAAGGATCCCACTGAAATACAGATTACTAATGCAGCCCACTCCCCCACAATTACTAAGATTCACTACCTAGCGTCTCAATTAAAAATTACTTACATCAGGATCCAGCTCTTCCAGTTCATTCTCTAACTTCCTGAGCTCCTCCTCTGTCAGAGCTCCAAGGATCTGATCTTCATCTAGGTCTCGGTATTTTTCTAGCTCCTTTCTGTAAGACATCTTAGTGGAGTCTCGAGGATCTCACTTCTATGCTGAAAACAGAACCTGATAGGAAAACAAGAAGCGTTAACACTGAATGCATGAAGCATGATGCTGCAGCCCGCCTGGCTGAGGAACACTGAATGCCCCAGAGCTGCAGATTTATGCTTAAAGCATGGCTGATTTCAAAAGATTGCTCAGGGCCCCCCATTTATATCCTATGTGCACATAATGGCCCATGCATGTGAGAGTGGCACCACTCCGGTAGCACACTGCCCTATCATGGATTTATGGCACAGGACAGAGGGAGTTCTTTGTACAGGACCCTGGCTAGAGATGTCTTTCTGCAAGCAATGCTAGATGTTAGTGAAGTGTCCTAGGCATTTACTTCCTTGAAGGACAATAAACCAAAAGTCATAAAGTATGCAGCTCTCACGTCCTTACGAGCCCCCAGTAACACCACCCTGCACATGGCACTCCAGATAACATGGTCACCAGATGAGAAAACAGATTTGTAGCACCACTGAGTACCTCTGAGCCCTGAAAACCTCCACGAGGCTACAGTGCAGGGCACTTCTTCCCGTGTTTTAAAGCCACAAGGAGATCAGGAAGTATTATCCACTCAGGTTCAGGAGGCTGCCAGTTAAATGCGCTATTTAATGACCCACCTTCCCTGAGACAACACGTTTGCACTGCTGCCGGCTAAGCAGCTGACCCGTGTGCCACTGCATGTTCTAAACCAATCCTGCAAGAAGAGAAGTGAATGGTCTGTCCGGATAATCGCTGCTGACCCCGAGGTTTGGCCCATGTCTCCTACTATAACATGACATACACAATCACAAGTATCTAACTAGACCTCTGCAAGCAAAAAGACAGCAGAGACAAAGGTCAGTGTGTTTAAAATATGCAGGTAGGTTAAAAGTACACTCAGTATAACACACAAAAACTTATCCAACTCCGCTCTTTTGCAGACAGTCTCCTTCTGTTCCACAGAACTGTCTTTACATTTATAATTTTTTGGCTCCATTTTTGCAGAGAATACTGAGCCCTAGATAATTTAAAGTGACTTTTCTTAAAGTTTTGCTATTCTTCTCAGTGACATTTACATTAAAATAACAGCAAGGCCTGTGCATTTTTTAAGGAGACAAACACCTTTTGAGTTTCCTGTGGAGCATCAGAGTCCTACCCTGAATCACATCTCTCCAGCTTTGCTTGTCCCCTCAGGACAGATTACGCACTTATGATCACTCTTCATTAGTGGAGAATTTTCTTTATACAAGTTACAACACAGCTGCTGTTTCAGATAGGAAAATTATCTTTAGCTTGGTCACAAAAGGGCACAGTAATGCACACATGCTTGCTCAACAGCAAGCTCTTAAATTTAGAGCTGTCATCTTGTCAGATGCTTGGTTCCCCACTACTGTGATGGCAATTCCTGCATCACTCACATTCCTGCCACTCGCCACTTAGGAGGTGAAGGGCCAGGAGATGGTGCCTTCTTGATGGGAGAAACAGCCCCTGAAGGTCCCTCAGCTGGGAACTGAGAGGGTGAAAATCAGCTTTTCATTGGGCTGGTTTGCTCCAAGTGGCAACCATCATCAGCCTGTGGGCACCAGAGCCAAGGGCAGCCAGGAGGGTGCAAGCAGGGGCAACAGGGCTCACTGGGTCTGGCTGAGTGATGCGAAGGGACCCCACACTGCCGTGCTTCACCAGCAGCCTGCAGCAGTCAGTGCAGGGCTCCCTGTGCTGCGAGCCTGGCAGGCAGCAGCCACACACTGGCCAGCCTATGAGCCATGTCCAGCAGCCCAGCCCCCGCAAGCCTGCCCTTCCTGTAGGCATAGAGAAGGGCAGAGCCTTTACTGCAGTCGCCCATGAACACTGGTGCAGGAGATCCTAGAAAAGCAGCCTGGATTCAGATCTGGAGATGTGCTGTGCTTCTGCAGCCTTAGGTTACACTGCATGAACCACGACTAGCCTGGATTTCATATGCCATATGTAGTTTTGACCATTCTGCTGTGGAAGGAGCTGGAGCTAGGAGTGGGCAGGAAGGCACAGAACAACCCACCCCAGGCTGCTAAATCCCCTGTAATGGCTTAAAATACCCACACCTGCCACACACATGGCAATATCTGTCTTGGCTACATGAGGACAACTATTCCCAGAGGCAGCCACAGACCCTTCCCAGGAATGCAGGCTAGACTGCAAGCAGGGGCCCGTCTGGGACCAGAGGACAGCCCCAGAGGGCTGACCTTGTTGCCTCCCACCAGAAGGACAGAGATGTCAGCACCAAGAGGCGAAAGGCAGGACAGACATCGGATGTCAGTGCACACAGGCAACGCTTCTGGAAAACGCTTCAGGTTTCAAAGCATCTTGCAGAGATACGAAGCCGCGGCTGCATATAGCAAAGGCCCTGAGGGTTGAGGACAGGTGCAGAGCCTGCTGAAACGCAGCTGAAATCCCCGTGGGGAGAATTTCGTTTGCCACGTACCCCAAACAGAGCTGTTGGGGGGCACAGTGCCCTCCCAGACTTGCTGGTGCAGCCGGACAGCACAGGCAGCTCACACATCTCCCGCAGAGAGCACACTGGGGGGACTGCTTGTCAGGAGCACCAGGCTCACCCGTGGCAGCAGGACATTCTGTACCGCTCCCCTGCCCGCAGAACCAGCCGTTCAGCATCGTGTCCTCCAGCACAGCCTCCAGGACCAGTATGCTCGCTGGCTCTCCCTTATCTTCACATCCCAGGCCTCTTCTACCCTATCTTGCTAATGAGTGCTGGGAGAAAAAGCAAACCAGCCCATCTGCTGTAAATGGCAAGAGGGCTTTGAACTGCCAATGATAAGAAAGCAGGTAAATTCTGTCTAACTGTAATTGTTTTCATCAGAGTACTGAAACAGCCACCGCCACACAGTTCTCCCTGACTGGTGCCAGGTTTAACACAGGTCAAGCGTGGTTTAACACAGGTCCCACCTTCATCCGAGCTCAAACTAAACAACAAGATCCTTCAGCACAGCTTGAGTTCTCACTCTTTCTCATTAACCCTACTGCTTTTCTTTAATCAACTACAGAAGCATCACGAAAGAATGTAAGTGGAATATACAGAAACTGCACAGGACTGACACTCTTGCAATTTTAAGTCCTCAAAACATTGAAATTCATATTGATTACTAAGATAGCAAGGTATCAGGTCTCTTTGTTCAAAGTACTTGTCTGACACACGGGAAGATACCCCAAGCACTCACACTTGGTACGTCTGAAGAGCACACAGGTTGGAATGCACAACGATCATTAAAACTGTTAAAGGAGAAAAATGAAATTGGATGGGAGATAATAAAAGGTCACTACAGGGAAGACTGTTCCCACCATGAATATGGGAAAACAAAATGAAACAAAAAAGGACATTTCTGATCATAAGGGAGGTGGAATAGTTTCTTTCTCAAGAGTTCAAAAATGCTGAACAAACAAACGGATGCTGAAAATAAGTGAAAATGAAAAACATCCTGTACGATACTGGAAATAACCCTTTCACAGTGCTTTGCACTGGTACGGCCCCTCCGCAGCACCATGACCTTTTTGGGCTACCGAAACCTGAGAGCAGCACTGACGTCCGCACGGGGAAGCGGTGGAAACCCGTCCCGGAAAGCGTCCCACGTGGGACCACTGTGTTTCAGCGCCAGCCGAGGGCAGGCACCGGTACGCGGCGGTGCTCTTCAGGTGGGCGAGCAAGGGAGGGCAGGAGCAGGGCAGCAATGGGCTTAGGCTGCAGAAGCCTGCTTGGGGAGACTGTGGAGCAGCACCCATACTGCCAACTCACAGGGTCTGCTGGATCGTCCCCCAGTGATCCGACAACCCCAGGAAAAAGAACAAACCCGAAAGAACTGGGTAAAGCGACAGGAACAGCAGCAAGACAGATTTCAAGAAAATATAAAAACGCCGTAGTGAAAGCCAAAGGTGCTGTGTCAGGCGTGCTGTGTGACACATCTGGCACATGCTGTGCCGGGCAGCCCAGCACCTCCCCGCACACCCTCCCCTGTGCACCAGCATGCCAACACCAGGGCAGCACAGAAAGCACTTCCTTTCACTCGTACGCGGGGAGAAAGAGCAACTAACCTCAGCAAAGGTGCAGGGCTTTCCAGGGATAAATTCTGGTATCAGCCCAAGCCAACCCTGACGCCGGGGCTTTGTGCAGGCTGCAGCATGCGGCCACCATGCCCGAGGCTCAGCACGTGGGAGGGTTTGGGACATCCCTAGTCACCCCCACACTGAACAACTGCCAGAGGCAGAGGACGGGAATTCTCTGTAGTCTGCCACACAATCAGAGCCATGGCTGAAAAACATCCTTGTCCCAGAGAACCCTCAAATCTACTGCAAAACCTCTTCTGTGCTCTGAAATGTGAAAGCAGATGAAGGGGCTTGGGTTTTGGGAGAAGGAGGCAGCCAAGCATGACCAGCGTAGCTATTGATGATTCTTGCAAAAACTGCCAAGTTTGAAGGCAGAAGTCTTTTCAGGATGAAAGCTGTTTTTAAGGAGCAGTGAAGGCAGGAATTAATGTTGTGAGGGATGGCTTGAAAACAGTTCCTGCTTGACTCACACAGGGTTTTGATACATGAGATTTTTTTAATAGCTTAAGTATAACAAACCAGTATCAACCAGCCTCACTATAGTTGCTACAATCACCTTTTTTTTTCCTTTTCTTTAACTTGCAGCATAACTTAAAAGATAAATGCCATGGTTTGGGCATTTTTTGACAGAGGAGTTATACACACCAAAAGTGACCATTTACTAGTAACTCAAGAGAAGTTAGGTACTTTCTGTGCATACACTTAAACCTCAGTGAGTCACCCAGGTGCAGATCCAAGATGCATACTGTGCAGATGAGAGGAACAAATCACCTCCAGCTTGTTCCAAAACAAAAACTGTCTTACATGGTCAGTCCTCTGACAAACCTTAAAGCCATTAGCTAACCCTAACAAAATCTCATGCAGGACTCAGACCCTAATTTCTTGGGAAGCTGCACATGTGTGCAAAGCATCTGTGTCAGCCTAGAGATCTCCTTTGGCTGACAGTCAGGAAATGAAAGGAGAGCTGGGGCACTTGCAGGGTGTTCCAAGGCAAGGTGGGGGGTGCCAGAAGCACTTGGAGAAGGGGTAGCTGTTACACACGTAGACCTGAAGCAGACACAGAAGGGATGTAGGGGTGAAGGAGATCAACCCACCAAAAAGTACGTCTCTGCTGATTCTGCCACTCCTGGGACAGCTTTCAAACCCTGAGCTTGCATCCCAACATAACTGGGTGCTGTTGACTCCATGGTCATGCTGCTTTTTGAGTCACTAGGAAACCAAACACAGCCAGTCCCCTGGAGTTTCAAGAACTGACCAACAAATTATGCCCAGATCCAGTAGCAACAAAGGGAAAGATGCGCATCAGCTCCTACTGAGTCCACATCTAAAACTGTGAATCTATGTGAATTTTGCAAAACCCAGTAGGAAATCAGGGCAGAGCAGAGGATGAGCTGGATCCATCTGCAGTGTCATCACGCAGCCATACACAACCAAAGTCTTCACTGCTGGGTGCTTGCGATCACTCTTTACTCTGCTCACGAGGGAAGTCAGGGCATGTGCGCTGGTACAGGTGTGTCTCCTCCCAGCACACAGGTACAAACATCGCACCTGGGCCCCGCAGTCCCTTCTCTTGCAGACACAACCAGAGCCCTGCAGTGGCTTTGCAAGTGACTACCTGCCCTGCATCTGAGGTACAGACATTCAAAAGTTTACCCCACTTCAAATGAACACTGTTCTCCCTAAAAGTCAAGTCTTTGTCTCGGTGAAATGAAAGGAAGATAAATACCTAAGGCCAGTCCTTTAAGGGAATGGTCTCCTGCACATTTCTATATATCCCTTCTCACGCAGATCCTATTTTCTCAGTCAGAGAGGAAAGCATCACTTCAACAAGCCATAAACACAGACCCAGGCTGCAACATCAAGCAGCGTTGGCTTCCTTGGGCTCTGCGTTACCACCTTAAACGTACAAGATGTTGAAAACTCTTGTAAAAGCCACAAAAGACTTTCTATAGACTCTGCTGTGGACTTGGGAGTCCAAGTGCATTAGGAAGTGTCTAGCCAGGAGACTCTCACGAGAGACCCAAAGGAGACCCTCTGCTTAGCACCACTGAGGCTGCAGTTGGATGCTGCATGCAATTTGATGTCACCTAGTAGAAGACAGGTCTTTGCAAGCTGAACAAACAAAGGGAATTGGACTTTTTCAGCCTGGAGAGGAGAAGGCTGCAGAGGGATCCAATTGCAGTCAGTCAGCCAGTCACGCGCTGCCTAAAGGGAAAGGATTTTTAAAGAAGGAAAAACACAAATTCATGTCCTGGATGAGGAGAGTGGACAGAGAAAAGACAGGGAATGCTCCAGATGGTGAGAAGCTCTGCCATGTCAGATGTAGAAAGCAGAGCACACACTTTCATTGCTCCAGGCAAGTCCGCCATCTACTAGAAAGGCTGAGGGACTCTTGGCCTCCCTGCAAGAGGCCCATGCTTAAGGAATCCAACCGTGAATCTGCTGTCCCCTCAGGAAACTCAAACTCCTCCAAGGAAGATCTAGGTTTCCTTCCAGCCAGCAGCTGTTAAATCTAAGACATCCTGAAATTCATATTTCAAAGGAAACATCTGGAAGAAGGCATTTTGCGTCTATCAAAGCACATGACTTCTGACTCTTGAAGTAACATGCCAGCCATGCAGAACATGTAACACTATCTGGAGTTCCGTCACCACCCAAACCCCTGCAACAATGAAGTTCAGTAGGCCATAAGCAAGACTTACTGATGATGCAGCTTCATTCCTATCGATATCCTCATGCCAGATCTGACATTTCCATCCTGGCACTTGACAGCTCCACAGCAAACAGCTTGTTGTCTGAGGTTATGCACACACTAGGGAAGGCTCCTTGTGCTCGAGCTGTGACCTCTCCCTTTATCCACTAGTGCTGAGGAAAGTCTCACACTGCTTGCACTCTCCTGAGTCTTCTCAGCTCACCCAACTTCTAACCCGATATCCAGAAACTGTCTGTATCTCCTGGCTCTCGTCAATACTCCAGCAGCCTGCAAGCCACACAACTCAATACTGGCTCTCACAAAGTCTTTCTCATCAGCAGATAACCTGGATGTCTGGTGACTAGGCCAAGATCTGCCAAAGCCCAAACACAAGGCAGCCCAGCTATATCTCCCCCACTTTACATATTTTTAAGACACACACTTGTAAACACAGTTATGTGTTCTCCTATTTGGGGTGAGGTTCTCTCATGCACCTGGCATGCACTAAGGTGCTTAATTACTAATCCCTGTGAAAAGCATGTGGGCACATTTGAGTCATTAGTGACACTGCGCACTCAGTTCCTGCTCTGTAACTTGAACCCTTCCACTTGGAAGCTTTACCGACAGCACAATCTCCTCTGGAAAGTGATCCTGGGCTTCTTGCCTGAGTTTCTCTTAGCCCTCACATGGACACCCCTGTTCCTGTGGCACGCTCTAGTTTTGCAGGGAACCTGATGGGTGCAACGTGAACACAAGAGCAGAAAGGCTCCTGTCTTGCAGTGAGCATTGCCTCGGATCCTTAGACAGGCAATGCCCATGTCCTGTAAAAGAGTCCCGCCAGAAGCAAAGCACGGCGAGCTGTTAGTAACACACCTATGTCTGCACGTCCCGATCCCACCCCACTGTTAATGTGGCTGAAGCACAGGGAGTGGAAGTGAAATGCCCTACCAAGGTGCAGCTAATAAGCCCCAGACAGGCTGATGCTTAATTAACACCGAAGCAAAATGAGTAGTGTTCCAGTAGCAATGAGTATGTGGAGTACAGGGTGCACCAAATCTGAACGAAGCACTTAACAGAGGTGAGACCCTCACACAATCATGCAAGGCCTGCAGGAACAAAGAAACCATTTGCTGGGAGAGCTACCGAACTGCACAGTGCCTGAATGGGGGAGAGCTCTGGAGAAGCATCACTGCAACCTTGCTTCCATGCTTCTCCACAGGCTGCTGCCAGCCAGAGTATCCTGGGATGTACAGACTTTGGTTTGACCCAAGATAGCCTCTGTTATGTGTTTATCTCATTCACCATGAACAAGTAGGAAGAATTCCCTCCCAGGAGGGTGATGCAGCTCTGAGGCAAGGCTCCAGGGAGGTGGGATCTCCAACTTTGGGGATTGCAAACACAGGCCAGAAGCTAGAACCTCTCTATTTGAGGCAAGGTCTGCTGTGAGCTGGGGGTGGGCTAGAGAACCACTGAGGCTCCCATTGTGTTGCATCCATGTGCCCAAGAACATGGGGGCATTTAGCACCATGGAGTCATGGAACACAGCTTCATGTCTTGTTTCTTCCAAGAGCCTGGTAATTTTACCAAGTAAAGACATTTTGTGTACAGGTCTCTGCCTGAACAGAGAAGTGAAGACAGTCTTCGTAGCTCATGATTTGCAAATGGCTGTCAGCTATAGAGGGAAAAAAATCAGAAGGCAGATCACAGTTTCCTTCCCCCTACCTGTGCTTTCACAAAAACTCCACACACCTGAAAAACAGTGAAGCAGCACACCAAAAAGTAAAACAATTCATCTGCAAATATTACATTTAGTAGCACATTGCTCTGGGGAACAGGAGCTACACATCTGTCAACAGGGGACCGGTGCTTCTTAGAAAAGGATAACTAAAGATCTTTTGTAAAGATAAATCAAATCGTCCTTTGGGTGAATGAAAGTAAAACTTGGGCAAAGAAAATCACTAATGAGATAGACCAGACTGTTTCCATACCTGTCTGACTTTCCCAAATACAGTAAGGGGGGCGGGGGCAATATTTCCAGTATTATGCAAAAACACAGTATCTGGAGAAAAGGCAGCAGACCATCACAGCTGAGAAGCGTGTGGAGAAGAACAAGATGAGTCAGGCTGGAAAACAATGCAGTGCTGAAGGAGGGGTGGGGGAAGAGCCCTGACAGGGAAAACAGAGACTTTGAAATGAGAAGCAGTGAGCCTAGGAAGCAGTGTGCTTGTTGGAATACTCAACTGTGCGCACATTAGGGCAACACGTACAGAGGCTGTCAAGAGGTAACAGTGCAGACACTTCTACAACTCTGCAAAAGGCATCTGGCCCTGGGCACTGCAGCCCGAGCAAGATGGTGTTTGGCTTTAATGTTGTAGCCCAGCTCCTCCTTTCAAGAAGGCAAATGATTAGGAGCTCACTACTATAACCTAAAGTAGAGGTTGTGTGCCCAAAAAGCTTGTCCAGTATTTGTCCTATCAGCTAGTCTGAGAAAACATGCCACCTCTCAGCACAAATCTTGTCTCTTGGATGAGAAATGAGGAAGTCACTCTTCACTCCTGTATGATCTGGTGGGTCACACATGAGAAAGGCATTTAAAAAAATATTAAAACCACTCAAAACCAACCTCAGTCACATGGCTGAGCACCCTTCTGGCTCAAGGCCCAATATCCAAGGAAAGATGTAAAGCAAGTAGAAAGGACCTCCACATAAGGGTAGAGCAGCTGGCTCTGAAGGGAGACAGAGGGCAATGGATTGTGCCCAACAAACCATCTATGACCATTTAAAAAGCAGAGGGCGACAGATGAGCACACCAGGATGGCACATGAGTGGGGGCAGAAGCTGTGTCCGTCTGAGTGAAGAAAGGTTATCTTTCAGATAGGCAGGGCCTTTCAAGGCAGTGACTACTTCAAGCTGGAGAAAGTATGGCCAAGGAAAATACAACACACGGCCTCAAGGAACCTTTGCCCCTGCTAATTTCCACTTTTCCCTTACAAAAGCAGCACAGTTTTCTAGAGATCGATTACCTGGAAAACTATCTCCTAGAAGAGGTCCCTGGATTAAAAAGGCAAGAGCAGTAAAAAAGAACTCTCGGCGCCCTTTGCAACCCGCTCAGCGGGCTGCAGGACCCTCTCCTCGGACCGTGCCAGCACCCCCGATCGCCGCCGGGATCTGCCGCGGACACGCGTGAGCGCCGCCGGCTGCCATC
>WEIT01028316.1:1053-38794 GCA_013389985.1 Dryoscopus gambensis | reverse complement strand
TGAACTAAAACATTAGGCATATGTTTGGGGTTCTTGTTAATGGTTTTATTATTTCACTAATGTGGCTGCACTGATGGAAAGGTGTTAAGACGGCATCATCTTGTTCTTCTGCAGAGATCAGCTGAAGCAGTTCCATGTTGTTGGCTTCTTGTGTTTGGAGATAGCTAAAAAGTGATCGCAGACCAGAATGCTTTGACTACACTTTTCTGCTTTACCAATTTCTACCCAAATGCTTACTGAAATTTAATATTAGGAGCTTGAAAGACTTGTTCTCTTTTTTCTGTTTTTGACACAAATGGACGTGTTGTTCATATGTGACTGAAAGTCCAATGCCAGGCTCCCCCTTTACTTCATCAGGGCTGCAAGCATTGTGAAGTTGGGTGCTAATATTGCCCAGAGCAGCACGTCTGAATCTCCATTTCTAATATGTAGCATGGCAGTCTTCTCCAAAGAATCCCATTCCCTCCTTTTTAAGGAAGAAGAGAGTAGTTGTTTCTCTGTAGTCTTTCCTCAAACATAGTTCTGTTGTAAACTGGAGTTTTCACAAGTCCCTGCACTGCAAAAATTTCCCTGAGAGAATTTCTGGGTAAAATAGTCACGATACTAAAAAGGGGTGGTTTTATTTTCTGGTTTGGTTGGGCACAGGGTTTTCTGAAAACTCTTTATTACTTGCATTTCACAGAGGTTATGCCATGTGGTTAAATTTGTAGGTCTTAACCATTTTGGTGGTGTCAATACTCCAGAAACATCTGGGATAAGGTGATAATGTTGCTCTCTCAGATAATGGAGATGTTAATTCTACCATGGGAAAGTAGCTTGGACCAATCTTCTAACACTTGATTGCCAGTTCTTCCTGAATTTCCTTTTCATTCCTGAATTTGAGATATCAAGTGTCTGAAAACTGTGTGTGCCAACACTACAGGATATAGAAATGGATACTTCTCCTCCTTTTGAGTGTAGGTGGATGCTGCAAATAGTCAAAATCCTGACCGTTATGACAGGCATAATAAGCAGTCTGTTTTGTGTGGGGATACCCTGCCTATACCATGCCGTCCTAGGTAGGAAACACAAGGTTCAGCTTTTTTGTTTTTTCAAGTTTCCTTAAGATTTTCCTGTACCCCTAAATTTCAAATGCATGGTTGGTGAAGTAAGGGAATCTAGCTGGGGAGGCTGGGGATACAGGACTTCATAGTGTGCTGTGTATTGAGTACAGCATCTGCTTGCAGTAGCTGGAATGTGTGTCCCAGAACCAGGACTGGGGCTGTACCACAGAGCTCTGCTCAAAGGTTTCCCTGCAGATCTGCAGCTCTTAGGGTGGGCTGCAGAAAGAGCCTAACTACTTCTGGATAGCTCCTGTTGGGGAGGTTACTATCCAGGGTCATTTAGTAAAAAAGCATTGATGAATAGCGTGGCTGGCTCAGAGAAGGTCTTTGTTCCTGAGAATTGCATGTATGAGACTTTGTTGGCTGAGTTGATTTAATAGTTGCCTGTTTAACTAACTCAATATTTTGGCCTTCCAGACACACCAGAATAAAGAAATGCATGCTGTGGCACTTGCTGACTAGGAAATTCAAAGAACTTTCTCAAGTGGCGCAGTCAAGTAGGGCTTCAAAACAGCTGTCATACAGAGTTTTTTTCTAAGGATTTTGGTTCCCTTGCAGAGGAAGAATTGAAAGGAAATTACTTCAGACTAATGTACTTTTTTAATGGGAAGAAATCAATAGCTTGGTATTAGTTTTTTTCTTTCTCCAGTTCCTTATAAATCTCCCTCTCCATTTTTCAATCTGCTTTCTGGCAGAGAGAGCCATGGTTCAAAATACACACTGTTGGCTGGGAAGATCATCAAGGTGGAATGAAATTCCTCTTGTCTTTATGTTAATCAATTTATCACTGATTATTTTAATGTGCCTTTTTCTTAAACTTCAAGTGGTTAAATCAGCTCATCGTACTAAGAAACCTGAAGCTAGAAAGTATTTTAAATAGCAACCACTCAACAGAAGAATTCTGTGGTTAATAATTCTGAAATACATTTCTCTGTGATAGGAAAGATGAGTCCCTGTAGAGATCTCTTCTATCACCTGTGAACATAAGTAGTTAGATGTTTCTTACTCAAATTGTGTATTGTATTTTATTAGCAGAATTTCATCAGTGGCAGCATCAGAACTTAAGGCAAAAAGAAACCAGGTTGTAATAATGCATAATAAAGAGCAAGGTCAAGTCAGGCTCTCCAAATTCAGTGACTGATAATTTAGGCAGCTTCTGCTTGCATTTAGTAATCATATGATACCTCTTTTTGCCTCTCCTCAGAGCCTTGCCTGTGTGAGAATTGCCTTCCTTAAAGTCTTAGTTTTGCCCAAATGAAAGGTCATAGAGCAGATAATCTCAATGCTCAGGCTTTGTGCATCTCTCACCATCTTACTGCACAGAAAAATCTCTAATATTCCCAGAATCACGTCAGCATTTGTAGAGATCATGTGGGTCTGATAACTTAAGCTTTTTTCCATGTTAATTACTCAGGGATTTTTGATAATTATGGTGCTTTTGTAACTCTTTGTCTGTCTTAAGGAAACTTGTTGACTCTAATTCATAAATCAGTAGCAGTTCAATCCAAAAGGAAGTGATAATCTCTTCCACAAAACAAAAACAACAAAAAGAAGAAGAAACCACAACTAATTTTTGTAGCAAGTTAAAGGAACTAGAAATTGATACATTTAGGATTTTTTCCTAGAAAGTATATTTTAAAACACAGAAATATGTAAGACCTCCCCCATATTATTTTCATCACCTAAGGAAAAATGTTGGTGATCCTTGCAGTCTGACCAGCTGAGGGACAGCAATTGATCTAGAAGATAAATCTTTTTTGGTGGTCTCCTAGGGCTTTTTGCTAAAACATTTAACCTTTGCAGTAGCTTAAAAGATCCCTTTATGCTCTCTAAAGGGATGGTTAAAAAGAGATTTATATGTAGAATAATAGAATGCTAAAATTTGTCATAATGGGTGAGAATATAGTAATGAAATTACTGGATACAACAGGAGTTTTCTGATGGCTTTTGATGTGTTTTGTAAGCATACAAGTTCCAGTGTAGCTTTCCCTTTTTCTTAATGTGAACTCAGTGTCTTTTTAAGTGTACAGGCCAAGCTGTCTCAAAATAAGTAATATACTGGCCTCACAACTGCTCTGTCAGAAACTTACACCACTACAGAGAGCACAGATTACAACTGGATTAAAATGTTAGTAGTCATAGTTGAAATATATTTTATAACAGCAAATCATTATGCATTTACCTGTAAAACATCAGTATGCTACTATTCATCAGCGTTTTTTACTCTTTACAAAGCTGAAAATACTTTAATACTTGTTACTGCAATACAGTCATTTGGTTATCGCCCATTTTTCAAGTCCTAGGATATTCATCTGAAATTACCTTCTCTTGCTCATTTCATCAGTTCCTTTCTAATAAGTATCAGTTCTGAGACCTCTCCTGAATGTTCAATGTGTGTCCCTTTTCCACCTGTGTTCCCTGGATTTGCTTTTGCAAAACAAAGGAGTTTTGTCTTTCAGAGCGGGAAGTTCACAGGAAGTGAATCAGGAGGTGTCATTGATCTCACACTGGATGAAGAGGATGACGGCTGTTCTCAAGGTAGGTGAAAATACTTTGCTGGCTGCAGGGATAATTGAGCTACAAGTGTTATTTCATCCCGTGAATGATAGAAAGGAATAAACTTCTGTTTCTGCTTAGTGTATTCTTTTCCTTAGTGTTTCAGTTAAACAGGACTCTTGTTAAAAAAATTCTCTTAGGTGTTAAATAAAAGAAATTATGCCTACAGTCTATTAAGATTTTTTCCCGTTCCTTTAATTTAAGCATTATCACTGTTTATGCTTACATACCTCAGGCTTGGGAGTAATTTGAGATGTGTGAGTTCTTGATATTTTAGAAAGCTCTTCTAGATGTATTTATTTTTTCTGTTTACCGATTTAAATTAAAGATTTTTTAATTCTACAGTTGATATTTAGGCATTAGAGTATTACAGCTTCTAATCTTTTGTTTAACTAGCACTTTGTATCCAAGAGTTTAAAGACCAAACACAAACTGTTGTTTGCTTTAGGACTGTGTGCCAAGAGCAGAGTAAATATAGTCATGCTTATATACTTTGGCAGTTTGGATGCACTTCGTCTTGTGAAAAACCATTTCTTTTTATATAAGTCTTGTGTAAATGTAGGCCAGTCTAATTATAGTTAGCATTGGATTAATGAATTGTTGCAGTTTGTAGTTTCTTGCGATGGTGTGGCAAGCCACAGAACTTCCCTGGGAGCGCAGGGGGTTTCCTTGGGGAGGGAAGCTGTTTCACTTCCCATGGCCCCTTTCAGACTGCCCCTCATAGCCCTGGCTAGCTCTCAGCTCCACAACACGGTGGCGATAAAGGAGGTGAGAAGGGCTCTCGGACTTCAGAGGATCTTTATTCACGTGGTCCCAGAGGCAGACAGGACCACATGGGCTGATTCCCCTAGGCAGAGAGGCCACGTGGCTCGAAGCCTAGAACTTTTATATGGGGATCAGGGGGGCGGAGAGAGCACACAGGCCAGTGGTCCCAGGGCACAGGGGCAGTACTTGGGCGGGATTAGGGCACAGAACAAATGGGGAGAGCCCAAGGGAGTGGCTAGGAACAGGGGCGGGGGAAGGAGGACAATGTGGGGAGGGCATGACCTTGACATATAAGGGAAAAAGGGGCAGGGAAATCAACAGACCAATCAGGGAAGCAGAACTGGAGTACCTGTCCTTTTAGGGGATTCTCTTGTTCTCTGATTGGCATCCCACAACTGCCCCTTCTCTATTAAATTAGAAGCTCCCCCTAAGGGTCCCAGAATTAAATGTCCAGAAATACCTGAATACACAAAAGACAACAAAAATAATCAAAAAACCCACAAAGCAACTCCCAACAAAGAAGTAAGCCACCCCATGAGTTCTCAATGTCCAAGTAAGTCTTGTGACGAGTGCTGGGTTTCTTGGTAGCTCTTGGTCTTGGTGTGCGTTTCTGTTGGGACTGCTAAGATGTCTTCTTTCTGGTTGTTTCTAGCTTCACTTCTGGTCCCTGAGGCGTGGGGACCTGAGGATTGGGGGGGGGAAGCCCCGATGGAGAGGGGAGGGGCCGACACAGTTACACCAATCGATGTGGGGGGGTTCCTGATGTAAGAACACCGAGTGATGCACAGGGTGGAATTAGGGAGGGGTCAGGGGTTTTGGCAGGTGTGGGAAGAAACGGAGTAGAAGGAGAAGGTACTGTGGTGCAGCCAGCCACGTGTTCAGCGCCATCTTGGCCACAACCCGGAGTCGATACAGTAGGGTATTGGGATGTCGGGGTGAGGGTTAGGGGTGTGCCTGGGCTGGTGTGATCAGTTCCAGCTCAGTAAGGGGACAGGGGAGACCCAGAATAGGCAGAGGACAGCTGAGCCTTTGCGCTTCCGAGCTCTCCTACGGGTCAGAGAGGCAGGGGAGACAGGGAGCGGGGAGAGACAGAGGGCTTGCTTCTGATAACTGAATAGAACAAAACAAAGGGTAATTTGTGCGCAAGAACTCCCTATGCACAGCTAATCTTAAAAATTTCTCCCAAGCCAGGGGCACTAAAACTTGTACCTTCTCTTGTTGGAGATGGGTTTTTTCCTGCCGCAGCTTCGCGTGGGGCGCGGCCCCCTTCACTTCAACAAGAACCCACCCCCAACACTCCACCCACCCTGAGGCAAAAAGATTAAACTAAAAAGAAAAGAAAACGACGCCCGTACCAGGCCAACCAGGCCTATCCACAGGCTCCCCTCAGGGGCTTACCAGCATGGAGGGTCAACATAAAGCACTCAGGGTGGTCCACTGCTGTTCAGCCGACTTCCTTTGAAAGCGCAACTTTCCTCAGTAGGCTGCTGGCCACCCCTTCGGCCCTCTCGCTGAAACGCAAGCCTCGCATCAGGGAAATGGCTTCCCAAGGCGATTTCTCTCTTGCAGCAGCGGCTGCAGAGAACGCTCTCCAGGGCATTTCTTCGCAGATGCACCATGTTGGGCAGCCATTTGTTGCAGTTTGTAGTTTCTTGCAATGACGTGGCAAGCCGCAACCTTCCCAGAGAGTGCAGTGGGGCTGCCTGCCCCACATGGCTCTGGCTAGCTGTCAGCTTCCACAACACGGAGGTGATAAAGGAGGCAAGAAGGGCTCCCCGCATGGGGACCTCAGAGGATGTTTATTCACATGGTCCACAGGTAGAGAGGACCAGCATGGGCTGATACCCCAAGGCAGAGAGCGTCAGGTGGTATGAGGCTGGATTTTGTATGGGGAGCAGGGGGGTGGAGAGAGCACACGGGCCAATGGTCCCATGATAGGGGATTAGGGTACAGAACAAATGGGGAGAACCTGAGGGAGTGGTTAGGAATAGGGGCACGGGGAGGAAGGACAACGTGGCAGGGCAGGAAATTTAGCAAAAAGAGAGTGGGAAAACAGACCTCTACAAAGAATGCTAGTACTTCAGGGAAGTAATGAGTCTCTACTTAAGACCTTGTGTTGTGCTGTCATTTTCATTGGAAAAAATAATATTTCTACTATTGGAGATAAAATTTTCATTCTGTCTGGTCTCTAAATGCATGTCCCTGTGCTACATTCTGAAGTCCATCCACCAAGAAGTTTGATTCCTCTGGACAACCTTGATAGTTACTTCTCTAGCTAGTGCATTCAAGTTCTACACAAACATTCTTAATAGCTTGACTTGCTTTGTATTTGTATTACACAAATGTAGAAAATCATATTGGCATGTGGTGGCATTTCTTCCAGTGAGGAAGAAATCAAAGAGTTACAGAATGGTTTGGGTTGGAAAGGATCTTTAAGATGATCTCATTCCAACGCCCCCTGCCATGGGCAGGGACACCTCCCGCTAGACTGTGTTGATCAAAGCCCCATCCAGCCTGGCCTTGATCAGTTCCACGTGATGTTATCACCGAAAGGGAAGTATGTGAGATATACAAGTATTAGGGAAGCATGATGAAATTCAGATAGCTGACTGTCTGGTTCTCTTATCAGTAGAGGATATGTGGTGCACAGTGAATTGAGTATGAGCCAACAGTGTGTTGTCATTTCAATTTAAGTGTTCCCTCAAACTGACAGTGGGGGAACCACAGCTGAAATATGGTGTCCAGTTTTGGTTCCCCCTTCTTTAAGCTCAGAAGGGTTGTGGTAGCACTGGAGAGGCCCCCCACTGATGGTGCCAGGATGGTGAAGGCTTGGGAGTGCATGGCCTGTGAGAAGAGATCAAGGGACCAGGGCATGTTTGGCAAAGAGCAAAGCAAGAGACAATGTATCAGCAGCCTACAGCTACCTAGAGGATAGTTACAAAAATGAGAGCACAACTCATCTCAGCAGTGCCAGATGATACATTAAGGGGCAGTGGCCATGAACTACAAGTTCAGGAAGTTCAAGTTCAGCTTCAGGAGGAAAGAAGTCACCATAGTGCTGCAGAGGGATGGTAGAAACTCCCCTCTTGAATGTTTCTGAGATTCAGCAGGGCAAAACCACAAATAATTTGAATAAGTTGTTATTGACAGTCCAGCTTCAACAAGAAATTGGACTACACAGCCACCAGAGGTCCTTTTCAGCCACGATTTTGAATTGATGAGCTGGCTGGCAACATAGCTGAGGCAATCAAGTTTTTATCACTGTCATCTCTTCTGAGGGTTAGTTGTCAAAAAGATAAAAAAGGTGGGACTGTGCAAGGCTGTCAGGTAAGGTTAACCTACCCAGTCCTGTTTCATATTCTGTAAAAGACACCCAGCAGATAGATCAAAATGGATTTGTGGTATGTTTTAAAACAGCATGTCACAGTATTGTAATGTACTTCAGCTAATCTTTTTCTATGTAAAAGTTTCTGAAAGTAACATTTTCCGCAGAGATTTTTCCTTCCTAATTGCATTAAGTAGATGTTCACCTCACAATTGCTATAAAAGATCAACACCACAGTTGCATGTACAACTATAAGACTGCTTCTCTAGGTGGGAGTGCTACAGAGCTGTAGCACCATTACAGCTTAATTCTTTCCCAGTTTCTTGGTTGGGGCTTGAGCCAGTATCTTAAAATTTCTCTAGTGGGATATTCTGAAATTCTTTCCCCTTAGTTGTCAGGTGTTAAAAAATTGTCTTTCCATTAGGAGGAAGGTTAGTGGGGTACTTTCATACTGGGTTAGCTGCTGAGTGTCTCTTCACTGCAAAGCAGAAGCTGATAGTATGAAGCCAATGCAGATTAGTTCATGTTTAGATTTTGTGTGAGAAGTCAGTGGTTTTTTATATGATCTGTAGAAACATAGGAACCAAAACCCTAATAAAAGCCTGAGTTTCACCATGCAGTGCGGACACAGCATTAGGATTTTTGAGCAAGTTTCTCAGGAATATGTTCTGATAATAACTTCAAGGTTAAGCAGAGGAAGAGTACATGTGTAACAACTTTTGCATAATCATAAGCATCTCTATACCTTTGGCCAAATATTTTTTTCCACTGCACTTTGTTTACAGCAAATGCGGAGCAGGTTTTATTTTCTTCTAGATTTGCACAATCTCAGGATAGAAAATACCTTCAGAATTATGATGTTTCCTGCAGGAATATTAGTTCAATACTAATTCAAATAGAAGAGCAACATTTACATAATGTTCTTGGGAACACTTAGATCCTGATTATTTTCTTTACAGCATTGTCACCCACATAAAAAGTAAACCTAATTCTGTTACTTGTAAAAGGTATTTAAATACATCTTAATATCTACTAATATAACACCTTCTGGTGTGTGCAAAAATCATTAATGAAAGCGCAGTCTAATTTTTGAGAAACCATGTTAAGAGTAATCTAGTGCTTTTCGGTCTGCAAGTATCTTGCAATACTTGCACTTTGGACCTTCCTGTCCTTTTTATAAAATATTTGTGTAGCACACTGCATCAAATTATTCTGTATGAATATTAAAACAATTAGTAGATTTATTTATAAAGTATATTTAGATTTATTTATAAAGTATATTTATTTATAAAGTGGGTCTGTAGTCTAAGAAAGATACGTAAATGTACTCTTAAAAGAGCTATGTTCTGCTTTTTTATTATTTTGTAGGGAAAATTATTAAATACCTAATCAGTTTTCTATTTTATAAAGTGTTTTATCTGGTTAACAAATCTGTAGTTCACTGGATAATTTTTTTCTTATTCTTGAACATGCCTGTGGCATGTTTGCTATTCTGTAATTCAACTATACCAGTTATGAACTAGTACACTGCTCAAAACTCCTTTGTGCTCTAACTGCAGTGTTGTAGGCTGTTTCTGGCATGGAAATCAGCCCCTCTTCTCTTCCATTTTGTGTATTAGATTAGGAGTTTTGCTAACACCTCCAGTAGTAACGATTTCCATTTTATGCTTATTTCCATAAATCATATTTTTCTGTCTCCTCTAGGTCCACATTTGTTGTGAATATGATGCTGTGTTCATTTAATATTGGCACTATTCTGTGATTACTTTTAACCTTAGTCCTGTGCTTACTATGTACCCAGTCTTCCTTGCTGTTTTTTTTACTTAAATAGCCTTCGCCATTTCTGCCCATTTATTTAATGAAGTCTAGTTGGTTATCTGTCATCATTTCCAGTGGTTGGTGCAATCCTGACCTAGTTTCCAGTCGCTGGAATGTCAGCAGGGCTCTTCTTGATTTGTCAAGGGTAAATGAAATTGCTCTGTGTGAAATTAAAAACAAAAGCAAAACTGGAAAAACCCTCACGTTTGTCCAGACTCTCATCTTTCCTTGAAGCACATTTACAGCAGTATTCTCTAAAGCTTTGTGCTTGTTGGATCGTAAGTGCATCTTCTAAGTCATGACTAAAAATGCACTCACATCACTAAAATTATTCAGTGGTAGTTGAGCTGTGCATCAGTCTGTAAATATTTGAAGTAAACAGATGTATGAATCTCTGTAGGAATCCCTTCAGAGTCAAGTAGTTTACTGAACCCTGGGAAATTTCTCATACTTCTGGAAAATAAAAGAATCTTGAACCAATCACAAGGCCTATTAGTTGGTAAAAGCACAGGAAGCATCTCGCCTGTGGTCTTCAGAATGAGCATCCCTTCACTGCTCTTTTTATAGACTTCAAATAAAAAAAGAAAGCACTATATTTTCATCAAATGGCTTCAGTGAAGTAGCTTGGCTATTGAGCCTACAGAAAGACAGTATGGGCTGCAGTTCATACTGTGTTTTATTTTTGAGGTCTTGCAATTTGGGGATATGGTCTAGGGGTGATTATGCTGGTGCTGGTTTGATGGTTGGACTAGATGATTTTGAAGGTCTCTTCCAACCTTGATGATTCTGTGATTCTGTAATTGTGTCTCATAGAATCATACAGCCGTTTGTGAAGGGTACTGCTACTTCAAGCTGTTAGTAGCTAGTGTTAAACACAGCTCAGTGAGACCATCAAAAGAGTCTCAAACCGATAAAACCCCCAACATTTTGAGCTATGCTGGCATTAGCCCTGTTCTTAATGCTTTGATACCTAGCTGGTATTCAATACTTAATTGAACATTTTTAATGTGGTCCTCACTATATTGTTACGTTTTCTCAAGAGTAAAATGAGTATTTACGTATTTTCTTCTTTATATTCTATGCTCTTTTAATAACTTAGTGGCTGATGCATGTACAGGGAAGAATTATTCTCAGTGACTGCCCTTAAAATCTCCTCTTTTATCTTGTGTGTTTCAGTTCTTCAGTGGTGCCTCCTCTGCCCATTACTACTTTAATGTAGCTGAACTATCCAGGCAAAAGCTTCTCAATTCTTTTTTATTCAGCTTGTGCAAAGTCTTTATTAGATACAGACTTGCACACTCTGAATATTTTATGTAGTCACAAATAAACTAACGCAGGAAAAAGTACTGCTGTAGTAAACTACAGATACAGGCAGTATTTGTCCGTATTACAAGTCAGTAAGTCATGTTGAGGAGGGTGTCAACATGAAAAAACAAATTTTCTTTTTAAAGGTTTCTATAAATAATGAAGTGATTTCCCCCTTTTAAAGTAAATATCATGAAAATTCAAAATAGCAGCAACAGGACTAACAGATTAAACAAAGGAAAGAGTCAGCAGATAAAAATGCAAACATCAAAGGTAAACAAGACCAAGACTTATTTAGGGAACTAAATTTAATTGAGTACTGCAGTGTTTAGGCCTTTTAAAGGTTTTAGGATTTTTTTTTTTAATAGAAACTTTTAAAGACTTTGGCATAGTGTTCCATTGAATTCAGGTTTCCAAATTGCACTGAAATATGCAGACTTCATGGTGATAGAAAAAAACATTGTGGAGCATGTCTGGGCAGGGGAGAGTGCGGTGATGAAAGCAAGGAGAATTGAATGAGTTCTCTGCAGATTGTTTGCATAAACAAAAAAGATCAGAGAAATGTCATGCTTGGAATATTCTCACCAGTCTGTAAATGAGAAAGGGAAGAAAGGATTTTAAAACTCTGTGATTCAGAAATGGAAGTTTTTGTCTGCTATTATCTGTAACTTTCATTTATTTTAAAGCAGATGGCAAGAAGCAGAAGCAGAACCAGAGCCAGGTACCTGTGACAGGACTGAGCATACCCAGCCAGCCCTTGACTCGACCCCTGCAGTCTATGCCGCCTTTGCAGCCAAGCGCTGTGCAGCAGCCAGGTGTGCCAACAAGCGGCCCTTCCCAGACCACCATACATGTATTACCCACAGGTAACTTCATTTGACATCATTGTGTGAGTGCAGTGGCTGCTTTTTTCCTTGAATTAGACTGCTGTGTGTTCTACACTGTGCTAATCTTTTTAAGTGAATATTCAGAATGTTTGAGTCACTTCATAATCTTTCATTCTAGTCAGTTTCCCACAACATTTTTTCTTTTAAACTGATAAAGGGGAAAGATAGTACTATTGATTTGGAGAGAATTCAGGATCAGTTTAATTCCATGGAGAGGAAGAAATCCTGCTAAGGATGGTCATGGAAATTATTAAATATACTGTTGCTGGTAAAAGTGAAGGAGAAGAAACCTGTACCTTCTTTAAGTAATGGGGGAAAAAACATTATCAGCATCACTCCTACGTCTGTCTCTGTGCACTTGGCAGTTAATTCTTTTGGCAGAGGGAATGGCAAGGCTGACATTGAATTTCTATCCCTAGTTAAATATTACTTTGTATTGTGATTATGTTTTCCCCTTTCTAAAGAAATGTAGGTCCTCTTTTTTTCATTATTCTTTTTTTGTATATGATTGTTTAAGATTAGTTGGCATTGGAATTATCTTATGACTGCTGTGTTCTGCAGACTGTTCGGTGGATTTTATATTCTCCCGCTGTCCTTACATGCAAGACCTTTACAGGGAGTGGGGGAGATCTTTTCTGTTAGGAAGCTGTATATATATTAATATTTCAGGTGAAAATACTGTTTAGGCTGTTTTCACTTTTCTTGGATTACCGAAAGCAGACAGAGACAGTTTTTATTTTACATGGCTCAGATGAGTCAGTTTTCCAAAGGAGATGTGTACTCTGGAACAGGCATATGGCTTCGAGTCATGGAATTCAGGTTTAGGGTGTGCCCTGTCTTTTTCAGCTTCAACAACAGTGAA
Source organism: Dryoscopus gambensis (assembly GCA_013389985.1). Taxonomy (NCBI): domain Eukaryota; kingdom Metazoa; phylum Chordata; class Aves; order Passeriformes; family Malaconotidae; genus Dryoscopus; species Dryoscopus gambensis. The sequence continues at coordinate 26,173 of WEIT01028316.1, read as the reverse complement.
TGTAACTCATCGGCCTGTGGTTCCAGCTGCTCCTAAGCTTCCTATCCCAAGAAACCCTGGTAACCATCAGGTGGTCTATACCACTATTCCTGCACCACCAGCTCAGAATCCTGTAAGAGGAGCTGTCATGACCAGCCCAGGCTTAAGGCCAGTCACGCCACAGACTGGAGGTAGGGGATGATCCTTCCATGTGCTTCTTACCGTGACACAGCTCGGTATGTTCTACCTGATGGATGTGGCATTTAGTTTTTTTATTTGCGTTTGTTGTTTGGTCTTTTTACAATACTGGTCCTAGTTAAGAGAGGTTAGGGGGTTTTTTTTCCCAGCTTACAGACTTGAGAAAATTCTTAGGCTACTAAGAAATTCTACCTGCACCTATGTGAATGAGGAAAAATTGAATTTGAGTCATCCCAGGCACTAGGTCTGCCAATTAAGCATCTGTGGTTGACATGCCCCATACTTTACAAGGTACTGGAAGGTAATGAGACAAGTGCCACTGTTCTGAGAAAGATAGAGACCATTTTTTTATTATGGTGGAAATTTTAAATATACTTATGTAGAAAATCTTGTTTGATTTCATGTCTAAAAGCTACATTTCTATCAGGCATCCTAATGTGAATTCCCTAACAATCTCTGATGTCGTGTGCTCAGCAAATTTCCTTCCTTTCTCAAGGCCTGAAGAGATGAAATTTCATACCGGATGTATCAGAAATTGATACATGCTTGAGTTTCCTTGAGGAGAGATGTTGGCAAGTTCCCCTTTACTTTGCAAATGCGTAACTGATACCTTCTAGCAGAAAACTCATTTTCTGAAATGAGTAATAGATGCCAAAAATAAAGAACTTAAATGATATTTTGTTACAAAGTGGTGGATTTTAACTGCCCTTTTTTTGCTCCCCACAATTTCTACGCTATGGTTATTGTAAGACCTTTATCTTCAACATAAACTTCCCTATTTTAGTGCACTGAGTATGAGCCTGCTTTTGTGATGTCCTGGTAGTGATGCTGCTACTGATGTGTGTTGGTTTATGTTATCATTGCAACAGCCTTTAGTGCCAGTAGCAGATGCTTCTGGAGTAAGATCGCTGCACTTTGTCTTTGAAAGATTGGCTGTGAGAACCCATCCAAAGTGTTTTGCAAATTGCAGTTTTGTACTTCTGCCTCAAGTGAGAGTATCCCTACCTAGAAATGATGCTGTGTTTGTATCTTATATCTTATTGAGGCATCTTATTTCTAACTATCTTCAGATGGCTGTAATTTCCTGAGACAGAACTACAGTCATACTAAACGAGCATATCTTACTGGATTTTCATAGATGAGAAATAGCCAGCGCAGGTGACTGTTTGTCCCACAGGAGTTTGCACAGCTTCATCAGCTTCTTAGAAAGTAAGAAAGTATTCCAGTAGGAAAAAGATGTAAAGTATCTACCTGGTGTTAAGCACTTCTTAATAAAAGCATTAGGATTTTGCACTCTGAGCTCTCTGCCTTGGATGTGCAGATCACACAGACTTCTGACACTCATCCCCGATGGACTGTAGCTTGATGAGTGTTTATAGAGAAAAGAAATGGCCATACAATTGCTGTGGCTTCCTGACAATGTGTTGCTCTGTGAGCTTGTCTTCTGGAGTATTAGAATGCTTCAGTCTCACACAAGTGTGGAACTAGGGCACCGTAGAGATTGTCCCAAATCTTGTATTTTTAGACAGAAATGGAAGGACACCTTGGGCAAACCATAACATTGAGCAAAAGCTTTGAGTTCCCGGAACATACATGTTCCACCAGTGAATAGATAAAGTGATGTTCAAGAGAATTAGATGTGGTATAAAATAAATGAAAACTTGGTAGCTGGCAAGAGTTTTGGGTATTACAAGGCTAAAAATCTGTCTAGTTTATTCCTGCCAGGCAGGTCAGTTTGCTGTGGGAATGACTGAAATGGTGACGCCTGTGAGTAGTGTCCATCATGGAGTCTGTTCTGTGAGGGAGGACAAGCTTTTTGGACAGTGACACAGCTTTTTTTGCTTTCAGTGCCATCCACAGCACAGCCTTCTGAGTGGATAACTTTGTGCTGCAGCAGCATTTCTCTTTCCTTTCTGAATCCCAAAATTATGTAATTTTTCTTTTCATACTTAAGCTCCCTGTATCTCCCACACGTCCCCTCTGCAAACACAAGTGCTTGCGCTCTCTCACTTTTACAGCTTCAGGGAATGGGAGGTGATTTTGTTGTTATGCAGTGCTTCATCAGTCCGCGGGCAGCCACAGGAGTCTGAAATTTGGCTTCATCCAGCTGAACCAAGGAGTTGGTCTTCCAATGTTCTGTTTAGCTGCCTGTAAGTATTGAATACTCACAGTGTTTGTTGTGCTCCTTGCAGGTATGACAGTGCGAATGCCTCAGACAACCTACGTGGTGAACAACGGGCTGGCTCTGGGCTCTGGAGCTCCTCAGCTCACGGTGCACCATCGACCGCCGCAAGCGCACACTGTGAGTAGGGCTTTCAAATCACCTGAGGCAATGTACAGCCTTGTCTCTGCACTGGGACTCTCAGGCTGCTCTTAGTGTGAGCTGCAGAACACTGAAATGCTTTGTTGACACTTAGCCAGTTCTCGTGCATGGCAGCACCCAGTCATCTACAGCAACTCCTGCCCAGAATGGTAAAAGCTGTGCAATCTGTTAGCTCACCCTGGCCTTCTCAAATTACCAGGAGAACATATGGAGAAATAGTGCATGAGTTGTCTGCAGGTGACTCATGGAGTCAAAGGTACAGAAGAACTGCCAATAAAATGTTAAGTCATGGTTTGGCTATGAATTGGATGACCACATTTTCAGTACAGCTGTTTCCAAAACTGAGGTAGGAGAACAAGGTACAGACAAAATCCCCAAGGCTGCCAACTCCCAAACTTCAGAGGTTTTTAGTCAATGTTGAAGGTGATTACTTCTGCATCACCTAAAACTCCTTTTGGTAAGAATTTGAGAATTTTCTCGGACTCATTTAAATTCATTTCAAATAGATTGCCTGTACACTCACTGTTGGGCAGTCACATTACTTACGGCGTCCTGAAATGGTACGTATATTGCCAAGAAGGTGGCTTACCATCCTTTCAGTCTAGACACCATCAACTTAATGCACTCTCCAGTGATAAATAATGAGAATAAATGAAGCAAATATCACACAGAACACTTGAGATGCCAAAAACTACCCCAGATTCCAAGCTGAAAGACCCCAGGCTTGAACCATTGTAACCACATCCCTAAATTTATCTTAACTAATATAAATGAGAGACTTAGGACTGGTTTTGCAGTATAAAAAAGAAATATCACTGGAAAGACACATTTGTGCCCTTATTTTGTGATCAATTTAAGGTGATAGAATGTATGTGGTCCCTTTAACCTTTCTTCCTCTTGTGACTGAATACCTGTCTGTTGAAAAGATGGTGAGTTGTCAGCGTAATGCCCTGCCTGGGGTATGTTGGGTAACGTGGGAACAGCAGCTCAGACGTGGATTGGGTCAAAGTCATTGTGAACCTGCCTGCTCAGTGCTGGTGAAGGGCAGTGTTCAGTCCATCCCCTCCTGGCTGGGAAGCAAAGGAGGATATAGGGAAATTACTGTGGCAGTGATCATTTGCACAACTAGGGATTTATATGAGAATAACTTAAAAATTTATGACATCCTTGGTCCCACCCCTTCTCATTTGCTGCTGCTGCCTTGCCTCTGCAGACAGGACTGAGAGTTGTGATGGCTGGGTAATTGCAGGCTCATCCGCTTCCAGTTACCTGGGGAATGATGAATTAAAGCCTCCTTCCACTGCTGTAGACTCTGACCTTTCCCTTATTGCTCTTACGCTGCTTAGGAGCCACCACGCCCTGTACATCCCGCCCCACTTCCAGAGGCACCGCAGCCACCACGTCTGCCCCCCGAAGCTGCCAACACTTCTCCGCCTCAAAAGCCGCAGCTGAAGCTGGCCCGGGTACAGAGCCAGAATGGGATTGTGCTGTCGTGGAGCGTGATGGAGGTGGACCGGAGCTGTGCCACTGTGGACAGTTATCACCTGTACGCCTACCACGAGGACCCCAGTGCCACTATGCCCTCGCAGTGGAAGAAGATCGGGGAGGTGAAGGCCCTGCCGCTGCCCATGGCGTGCACTCTGACACAGTTCGTGTCTGGCAGCAAATACTACTTTGCAGTCCGGGCTAAGGATGTTTATGGACGCTTTGGACCCTTCTGTGACCCCCAGTCCACAGATGTGATTTCTTCCCAGAGCAGTTAAACTAGAGATCTTTGGACCCTTTAAACCTGTCCTGCTACCAAGAATTGCCCCAGTTTTGGAAGGGGTTGATCTCATGCATGTAATTCACCTTTAAATCAACTCTGCAGGATTATTTTAGACAGTTGTGTGCTACACTACATGAATTCAGAACCAAAAGAAAAATAAAGTCTGACCTGCAGCAAGAGAGCCTGTTTTTTCTGAATAGTACATGTCATGGGCCATTTGAAAATTCTGGTTTTCCTTCCATGGCAGGTGTTCCACCTAGATACTTACTATCCTTTATCCAAGGACACCCTGAATGCCTGGGATTCTGCTTCAGAGTGGAAACAAAATAGTGAATTGCAATTTGTCTTAAGCAAAGTGTACACATCCGTAATGTCTATTGAGACACCAACACAAGGGCAAGAATGATCTGCCTCTTGCCCCCACCATTCTGTGAAAAGGCTGTGACATGAAGGGTGATTCAAGGTCTCACTTTTTGTACTGGAGGCTTGAGCGGTCTGGTCTTACCTTACAAACTGTAAAAAGCTCTCTGAGGGGAGGGAAGGGAACTTGAGTCTGGTCAGGAACCAGTATGTGTGTAAATTGGGAGGTGGTGGAAAAAAAATAATAAATCACCCCAAAACCTCCTACCTCTTCTAAGTAAGAATGCTCCTCTATTTTCACCATCCTCCCCCACTCACCCTGGGAGCATTACCAGATCAGATCTGAAACTGGATTCTAAAACTGCATTCACACCTCTCTAGTTCAGACAGTTTCTCTGCCCCTCCCCTCATACATCCAGCCCTATTTTTTAGATTTATTTTGTGCCTTAAAGTATAATTTCAGAAATAAAATGTAGCCGGATACCTTGCAGTGTTCTTTTATTTGCTTGGAGTTATTTTTCCCTCACTCTCCTAGTCTTTTATCAGTGCTTCTCATTTTCCAGGCCTGCAGTAATTATTATTTCTGTAAAGACAAGAAAGTGTAATATCTTCTGATGGTGAATTTGTTCTTATCTGCAGTATCATTCAACCCTTTCCTCACTGCAATTCCTAATTGTTTTTGTCCTGTCAAGAATATTACAGACATTCCTTTCCACCAGAGCCTTTCCTGGTTCTTTTGGGAAAGCTGTTTGCTGCAATTCAGCCAAAGAAGAAACCCCTGTGGTGCAGCACCATGAAAGCTTCTACCTGTTTGCACTCGTTTGGATGCTCAGTGAGTACAAATGGAGGAGTTGGCTTCCCAGTCTGCTTCTCTCTCCCATCACCTGCCTGCCTCTGCAGAAAGCAAACACAGCCAAGGGGGTTTAGAAACTATTTTAGACACTGGCCTAAACCTTGTGAGCAACTGCAAATGTTAATAGATGCTTTCATGATGCTTCTGAAGTGAGAAAAGAAATTGGTGCATATCCCCCACTGTCACTGACATGTTAAACTTGCTCTTTGCAGAACAAAACTGTAATGCACGTCGACAAGAGTGGTTTTGATTTTGGCAATTTTCAGTTGCATTTCTGCCCAACAGAACCCAACACTGAGTTTAGAGGGGAAAGATTCTTTTTTTAAAAATCCACTTCACCATATAGCAAAGCTGCAGAGTATGACATTTTTTCATTTCAATGCTCTCTTTCTCAAAACCAACATGTTGAAGTGTGAAGAAAGATTGAGAAAGTGTCAGAGAAGTTAAATCCCCAAACAGGGCTGATCAAATATGCTATGAGATTATGGGTTCTGTAGTTGTTCCTTTGTTAGAACTTTTACAGTGAGAGAAATGGCACTGTAGACCTCTGTCTGGTTTACTGCCCTACATGTAGCTGGGAGTGTCACTTCTGTCAGGTGAGTAATGGATATTCTCTGTATGGAAAATTGCATTTTAAAAGTATAGCAGTTCTGTTGGTTTGGGCAAGCAAAAATTCTGGCTAAATCCAAGTATCCTCAGAGAAGGCTCACACTGTATGAACAATGTGTAACCTTTCCTTTGAACTGCAGTTGTCCCTGTATTTCTGGTGCCAGTAATCAAAAATTATTTGACTTTTTCTGTGTTTAGGTAAATATTTTGTTTGCTTATTTCAAGGAATAATTACTTAATAATGTATTTAGGAATACTAGGGAAATAGACTAAATTTGAGTTCTTACAAAGACAGTTCTGTAACAGAGATTAGAACAGTTCTTTCCAGCTGATGGCTGTCAAGTCCTTTGCCAGTTTTTTATTAGTGTGTCTTTGAGGTGGTACCAAAGAGCCATTGGCCATATTTTTAGTTTTACGGTTTGAAAGTTAAAATAAACACGAGGATACAATCTCAAACTTAATGCCATTTATTTAGTTGTGATTCCAGCCCAAACTATACATGAGCATTGCTGTAGCTTGAGCTTGCATTTAGATCTCCCTTGTTCTTACGTTTGTCTTGTTTGGGATAGGCAGGGACTGCAAGTCCTGCATTAGAATCGTTTTCTTTCCTCCAGTGGAGGTATTATTAGGGATGGTCTGTCATTCCATTTGGAGGTTTTGTGGGCTGCATCATTAGAGAAAGAAAACTCATTTATTTAGTAAAGATTTAGTTCTTCACTGAAGTGATTGTAAAAACTGGCTTCTGTCTTAATAGATCTATTTCTGGTCTGTGTGGCAGCAGTTCCATTTTTTTGGCAGGATTTTGCAAGGCACCATTGTTGACCAAAGACATTGCAGCTCTGAGGTCAAAGATCCCTTCCCTGTTGTTTCATCCCAGCAGGGCTGTTAAAGGTCTGATTTCAGTATCTTGAGCAAGTACTGGTGGAGAAGTACATGATAAAGCATGGCTTGACTTTGAGATGCCTAGTTTGATGTGGAGACCTTCAAGGGAGCTGGTCCCTACATCACTGATGCCCAAAGAGAGAACTTTGTGCAGTCACTGTCACCGTGGAGCAGATCTCTGCAGTGAGTTTGCTAACAAACAGAAGTAGTGCTTAATTCCTTACCTCATGGAACTTTTCCCTGTGTAGTCAAGTGGCTGGTGGTTTTATTATCCTTTATGTCCCAGAAAGAAGAAACCTATTGAGAAATTATCTGCTAGCAACAATCAATCAGAAACAATTTGTTTCATTTAGTAAACTTTATTTGAAAGTATTACCAAAATATTTGGCAACATTCAGTACAGGTGTGTTAATAGTGTGCTTCTAGATTGGTCTCTTCATTAATGAAAAGTGTCAGTCGCTGAAGCCGTCCAATAATCCACTTTAAAATATGCTAAACATTTCTCTGTGGCTTTTAAGTGGAACTGTAGGGTTTGGTTTCTTCTCTGCACTTCATGCAAGTTTTTCCATCTTTCAGTAGCTTGGTATGAAGTTGTTCCTGACTGTGTTTTGCTGCCACCTCTGGGTACATGACATTCCAGCAGTACCACCTTGGACCGAGTTGCCCATGATGCCTTATCCTGGGCTTTGAATTAAAAGCTAAACACGGTTAGATGGGGAAAAGGGTTTTACCTTGGTATTTATTAAGGATTCTTAGATGCAGCACAGAAGAGTGCACCCTGCAGAATGCACCCCTGAGAATGCACCCATACGATGATCTGTGTATACAGTTACAGACCTTGCACATTAGCATATCTATCACAGATTCCCCAACGAGAGGCTCAAGAGAAGCCCCCGTCCTGAGGAATGTTCCCCCTGGATGGGCCTATCTTGGTTTACAGAATGTGTTCTGGAGAGGACCTTGGCATCTGGGGTGTTCAGACCCCCAACTACAAGGCCTCCACAATGTTTAGTCTCTTGGCTTAACAGAACTTTGGGTCTAAGCTAGTCATCAGACTTAGGGAATTAAAAGTATGTGGGCTAAAAGCACTAGGGATACATAAAAGCTGCATAAAAGTGTATATGAAGGGGGATATGAGAGGGGTATATGAAAAAGCAAAAAAATCATTATGGCATCACCCATGTTTTAGCAAACACAGCACTGATTACAGATGTGTTTTCCGTCCGGTGTGTTTTACGTTTGGATTGTTTGTGTGATACGACGGCATCTGGATGTCCAGGTTGAAAGTAATGTTAGTTCATCTACTTGGAGAGGAGCCCTGCTGTAGAGTGCTGATGGCAAAATGCTATTCTGCATTTCTCCTAGTTACAGGTTCACTGGCCTCCATTATATTGCTGTATGTCTAAAAGACTTTATTGGATACAAAAACATAAATCCTAGAAAGGGACAGACTGCAGGTACAGCATCTCTACTATGTCTGCAGTGGCAGCTTCAGAAAACACAAGGATGCAGATCTCTCAGCCTGCAGTTATTTCCATGCTCTGGGCAGCTTCCCAATGAGTAGCAGTTGGTCTCAGACTTTGCTCCTTTGGAACTGTTTGTGCTGCCCTTGGCCTTGTTAGATCACTGAGTAAAAGCACTGAGACACCCATTCCCAAGGTTTTTAGCACAAGGCTGGAAACACCCATTGCATCCTCCCTTTTAAATTCAGGGGTCTTACCCTGCTTCCTTTGAAAACAACAGCTAAACCCTTCAGTCTTCACTGGGACCACGACTGAGCTCAGTAGCAGGATCTGAACATCATTTTGTAGTGTAACAGAAATAGTCACATCAGCTCTTCCTTGATGCTGTTTGTCTCAAATGTACAGTAAATTAAAATTCGTATTATATGTAGGGATGGGTTGTGTCTGTTCCTGCTCCCTAAGCAGCCATTCCCCAGGAAGAGTATTGCATACACTGTACAAAATCAAGCTGTGATTCTGCCTTCTTATAAACTCTTTGAGTATTCTCCTTTTGTCAAAAATATCTATGCAGATACTTTAAATAGAAGGTTGATATATTAAATATATATTTTTTTAATTTGTTGATTTGGGTAGGGGTAGGCATTGTATGAAAACACTGGAGGGAGAAGAGAGCAAGTGATACTAAGCCAGCCCTGCCACGCAAATCTATTCCCTTCCAAAAGCCTTCTGAGACAAGAAGGAAAAAAAATAAGGATAGCTAGGAGAAAGCAAATAAATTAATTTTCCTTTTCATACCTTTTAAGTTAAAAATGCATCTTTCTTTCTCATTGTCATTATGTAGGCTGAGCATTCTTTTCTTCACTCTTATATACATATACACATATATATGTATGTATATATATACACACACACATTACATAGATATATATACACACATATATATAAATATTTAAAATGCTGTCTTAAATTAATAGGGTGTAGCTGTAAATAAGATAGCTGAGTAGTAGCTGCTCAGGGATTCCTGTTCAGCTTTAGTAATTTATTGGCTATCAGGAGTCAAATGTGCAAAATCCATTGTTGGGAAACTCCAGAACTGATTTCTTGTTCTGTTTTGCAGCTGGACTTGTAAATACAAAAGAAAAAATGTAGGACTGATTTAATGTCCAGTTTAGACTGGGCAGTCGCCAGCTTTCCCCATTTTTGTATGTACTGTAGTTTAGTGTATGTCTGTGTTAATTGTAGTGGGGTTTTGTCTGACAAGCCTGGAATTTATACTTTGAAATAAAACTACTGGGTTTTTAACATTTTGAGTCATCTGTGCTTAGTTTCTGACACCTCAGGAGGCAACTCTCTCAAAAAAGAGCCCGGAGCCTGCTCTTTCTCTTCAGAGGTGTTGCCACCTTGCTCAAGTAACATTGAGAAGTACTGGTTTGGCTCTTGGTCATTCCCAGGAAGTCAACAGCATGGCACTGCCCTCACAGAAGGAAAAAACCAAAGCAACGCTGTAACTTCTGGAAAGTCACCTTCCATGCATTTCTGCAAAGCCTGGACAGGCAGAGTCAAGTGACTTGCACCCCAAAGTTGCCCCAGATGGATACAGGAATGGAAATCCTGTTGCTGGTGCTGCTCTCCTTGCCCTCCAAGATGCCGGGTTTGACCTCTGAAACAGTTGTCATTCTTTCAGCAAGAGGCTTTGGACAAAATACTGGAGTTTTTCAGAGCACCCAGCAAGCATGAGGGCCGACTCACCTGGCCAGGGAGCTGCTGTGCACAGCACTTAAGTGCACCACTTGGGGATAATGAAATCAGGACTAATAAGAGTGTGTTTCAGCACAGGCGTCATGAAGGGCTCTGCCCCCCACCCAGCTGCTTCAAGGGTGGAAGCCAGGAACAGCACCATGACAGATGCTGTGCCACTTGTTTGGGACCAATAAACAGCTGGACTAGAAGGCAGTCTGGGAAAATCTGCCTCTTGGACCCAACTCTGCTGCCAAATTGTAGAGAATTTGGAAGGACTTAGAACATGGAGTTACTGACATGCATACCCTGAATTAGTGCTGAGCCTGTACTTCAAGGGCATATAATTAATTTGTGATGGTAATAATTAGTTTCCTTGCACTTATTAAAATTTTCTTCAAGTCATTGACCAGAAGATGATGGCCTCTTGTGAAGCGATGCCTCAGCACAATCCCACTTGAAAGTCCTGAGTTTCTCAAACTGGCTATTTAGACTAAGAGTATATGTACTACACGTAGTGTAGAACCTGTGTTTTATCATCAAATACAGCATAACTACTCTGCTCAAGCACTGCCTGTAATTGCGCTTCCTGCTGAAGTAAAGCAAAGTGAGAATGCGACTGTGCAGAACACTTGCTGTTTGCTGCAGGGTGGCTCTGGCACAGACTCCGTGGTAGGTCTGGAAAGAAGTGCTATAGCCCCAGCGCAGAACGTACAAACACATATCTGCACACCACTGATGCTTCTACTAAGGAAACTGAAGAAAACCCCAGCAGCTGGCTGAGAAGCAAATCTGAGCCAGCAGCACAGCACCACAACTCTGCCAAAGGAGTGGAGTACTGTTGGTTTCTCCCTGGAAGTACTGTGCAGCCTGGCCTGGGCAGGCACTGGTAAGACCTTGCCCAGGTGTCTCCTGGGTGCTGTGACAGACTGTGGTCCCCGTAAGAGCTGAGGCCATGCAGGGTATGACCAGTAGAACCAGGAGGGGTGAGTTTGCTACTGGATTTGAGAAAAGGGGGATGGTGAAGCATGTGAAAGCTTGCATTAGATGTGACAATTTTGATGGTCCTGCTGAGAGAAGTAATTTCTTCTAGGCATTGACTGAACAGCATTTTTCATTACGGCAAGAGAGATTTATCACAACCACCTCCCACTTCCCTCTCCCCACTAAGCCCCTCTTCATCCAAACCTGGAAACCTGAAGTTAAAGAGTCAGAAGCCACAGGACTTGGAAAAAACCTGGAAGCAGGGTATGAAAAAGGGGGCAGCTTCTGCCACAAGTCCTCTGCTTAGTGCATGCCTTCGTTTTGTTGGGTTTTTTTTTTCCAAGTGGGATCTGCAGAAGGACATAAGATACTCAAAGAGACCTTTAAACTTCATGCAGCCGTCTGAGACTGAAGCTATCAGTTCTTTTGCACCTGCCTACAGGGCCATGCAGCCCCATCAAAGCCTTCTCCTATGGTCACTGATGCAGCTGCGCAGGGAAGAGGAGCTGGACCTGGCTGCTGTGGTCAGAACTGGCAGATCAACCCTGGCTGGCCTGCCAACAAAGGAAGCACATAGGACAGCACAACAAGAGGAATGCAGTGGCCTTTAGCAGCACAACCAAAGGCAAAAAAAATAGTCACAGGCACATGGATTGGAGTCCTAAGGCTCACAAGGTCCCACTGATGTAAACACTTACTTATAGAAAGAGACTTTGAAAAGTAGAGCTCTGTCTTCCCACACCTCTGGGTTAGAGCACACAGCAGGTCATGCCTCAGGGTAGGAGGCTCAAGGTGAGAGAAGGCAGAGCTGCCATTTCCAGGCGTATTTGCCATGTCACAGGCACATCACATGCGCCACGTAGCTCCTCTCCCTGCAGGTGGAAGCATCTAGCTGTGCCCTGGGTCAAGAACACTGTTCACTGCAGTAATCCACTGGCACTTTCCTGGTCCCTGGGGAACCAACTTCTAAACAGTACTTTCTCTGTTTGTATTTTTATATAAAACTGTGTGAAAAAGCAGTGAATACATCCTGCAATGTTGCTGCGTTGTCTAGGAGTGACAGTGAAGTCAAGCCATCCTCCAGCCCCTCTGTGCTTTCAGTTTCAAACAAGCAGCTGATTCTTGGTCCTCTTGCTTGCTGGCAGCTCAGATCCTTGCACTGCTCTTCATGACCCAGCTCCATTCCTTATGTGTCCTCCTTAATGCCTGTTGCAGCCTGTTCAATCTAGGTCAGTTCAATCCAATCTGTTGCAGTGGCTCCACCACCACATGGAGGGCTCTGCACACAGCATCTCACACCTACCTCCTTCTACCTCAGCAAACAAATCTCTTCAGTCCCTTCATGGATTTTTCATCTTCAACAACAGCTTTGGTGTGACTTCTGGTCTCCCTCTTCCCTTGGCAAAAATCAGCCTTACTGTGACAGACAAATATCTAGGGTAGAACCTCACCCATATTGCAGTAACTCACTCCCTTCCCCATCACACAAGCCAAACTCTAGAGGCTTCATTAAAACCTCACACTGCTCATCATTCTTCACCTTCATAACACAGGGCAGTGCTGTGCACTGTTTAGCTTGGACCATCAAGCACATGAGCATAGAGCTGTTTATTTTGTTTTACTTAATTACACGTATAACATCTAGCACAAAATAGCCCAGTGACTCGACTCCTTGGCGTAAACACAGGTAACTAAGAGTAATGTGCATGGCCCCGGCCCTCACAGCCATCTCACTGTCACATTCCCCTGCCACAGGTGAGAGAGCAGGCACAGATGTCACCAAGCAACTGCATGGGCTGATCCGTTCCAAGAGAGAGATGCCTTGTAAGAGATCCATTGCATCCCATTTCTGTCCCTGCAGCTTGGGGCGGGGACATTTCCAAAGCATCAGGCTGCTTCCCTTCACCCTCTTTTGCAGCCTGACATTGCCAGCTGCTTTGGCTACACGAACCCTTGACAATGTCACTGAAAGTCACATCCTGTACACAACAGACTGATCAGCAAGGAGAACACACCCTTGACTTTCTCTGCTAGTGACATTTCTGGATGGGAAGTAAGTTGCAGCACACTGCTCAGACAAAAGGCAGACATCAAGCCAGCACTGGGGTAAGGCCATCATGGCCCAAAGCAGCTACCTGGCTTGGCTCAGCCCTGGAGACAGGTCCCATGTTGCTACTAGAAACAGATCACTCTCACAGGTGGCACTGCTCCTCATTCCTGCTCTGGGAACAGCTGTGATGATGGCTCAGATCAACAGAAAGCTGTGCCACCTGCTTCTCATCAATCCTAGTCAGAGGAAGGGCCACCCAAAGAGCTCAGAAGAAAGCAGCGTGCATTGGGCTGCAGTGAGGCAGCCAATATCAGTACAAAGTGCCCAGCAGGCAGGACACGGGAAAGCAGGTAAGGCACAGGGATGTGGACATCCAGGTCGATTTATTACATACAAGAAATAAAACTTCCATTAAAAAAAACTCCACTTGTGGCTATTGATGCTGGTTTTACAGGATCGGCCTCATGGTGACAAAATCGAAGTTGTAGGACTCCGGCAGGCCCTGGTGCCGCGTGCGGTTGAACCGTCTCCAGGTGAAGACGGGGAGACCGCCCTGCACCGGAGGGCCATTGATGGCGGAGGCTGTGAACGCTGCAGCCAGTCGGAAATCTGACACCTGGAACAAAGGACAGGAACCCGGGGCAAAAGGGCAGCGTGAAGTTTGACACATCCCCATCCCAGGCAGCAGGAACAGCTCCAGGAGGTTTGATAGCAATAAGGTGAGGGAAGCGAGCAGAGGGAAACACGCACAAGCAGCAATTCCTCCCCTGCGCAGAGGCATCTCCGGCCACGCAGCAGCCAGTGCAGAAGGGCAGCAGCAAAGCACAAGCCCACGCTTGCCCTCTAGCCCTTGCACTAGCCAGGCTGAAAAAGCCAGTGCATCTGTCCTCAGGACAAGCCTCCCTGGGTTTATGGGGCTACAGCAGGCAGATGAGGGGGGTCTGGTCTAAATTCTGCTGCATGTTGAGCACTCGGGCCATCCTCTGGGGCATGTCAGGGTAAATCAGGAATGGAGAAAGGCAGCACAGAGTTAAATATTGCTACCCAGACTCTGTCCCGTTCCTTTATTACCTCCATAGAGGTTCCCAGCCTGCTCCACCTTCCCAAACTAAGACCCTAAAATTGCCTGTAGGGTTTACAACTAAAACAGGTTTGGCCTCTGCTCTGGGTTATTTCTTTCGATGCCCCTCCTAGGCCCCTGTTCCACCCCCAGCCCAGCCCATTCCCCTTGCCTAACTGTGCTGGCTGAGGCCCCACAGCATGCACTGACCACTCCCTCACCAGACCCCTCTACACAGCCTTTTTGTGCATTCCTTTTGTATTACCCAGCTCTGGGAGCCTCCCACTACTGTCCACTGACACAGGCAGCTGGCTGGACACAGCAATGGAGATACCAAAATAGCCTGCCCAGGCCCATCCTAGCAACAAAACTCGTAATCCAGAAACACAGCAGGCTGGGCCCCACAGGATAAAACACTGTACAACTTCTCAGCACACCAGGGCTGCACAGCTGCTTACTTGGGCATTGCTCTTCGCAGTGAAAATACCATATAACTTGCCTAAAATAAATGCTGCTTTCTCCAGGACAGTGGGTCTAAGGATTTTCCCACATTCCCCTAAACTGCAAAGTGATCTTCACCAAACTTTTCAGAAAGCAGTTTTGCAGAGAGGTGGAGCCCCAGAGCAGGGTGGCTTACTTAACAGAGCCTGGCTGCTGTAAATGTAAAGCTAAAGTGAGACTGCAACCACATTCCTGTGGGCTCTGTGAGGCACCCACACAGTCCTCAGGAGCAAGAGGCTGAGGCTGTACAACAGTCTCCTTCCCTGAGTGAGCTGAAGACTCATTTCCTGCTGTAAGGCTTTGGGGTTTAACCCCTGAACACCACAAACTCCCATGGATGTAGTTGTTTCATACACCTCCCCCCTGTATCCTCTGCCACTGTGCCAGGACTGATGTCAGGGACAGGAAATGAGACGGCAGAGAATTCCCGTCTGAGGATGTGCCCAAGCACTGGGAAAACACGAAGAGAGGGAACAGACATGCCTGGCCATGCTTGCCCTAGTGCAGGGAAACACGCTACAGGTCTGACAGGAGCTCAAACAGGCTGCAGCAAACTTTCAGCAGATGTTGAAATTGAGGTAATTTACCTTGGAGTCATAGCAGCCTGCAGGCACTGGTAAAGAAGGATTCAGGTCTTCCCGGCAGCAAATGGTGTTGCAAGGATTGTGTTCAGCATAAGGATCACGCTGATAGTCTGGGGTGAAATGTGGTGGGAAGAGCAGGAAGGAAGAAAAAAAAGAAGTTAGTCCCCTCACAAAAAGCTGATGCCAAGTACTGGAGCCACTGAAAGCTGGGTAAGTGCACTCTGTCACATTGCTCTTGTGCTTCTCCCCAGGTACCAGCTACAAGTCAGTGCTCAAGACAGGACATTAAGTAGACAAGCTCCTAATCCAAGACCATACAGCTACTTCTGCATCCCAGGGGCACCACTGCCAACCTCTAACCACAAACATCTGCAATTCCACCTGATGAAATTCCACATGACGAAAGCTTGTAGAAACTTTGTCAGAAGAGAAAAGCAGAAGAGAAAGGGAAGTGGCAGGTGGGGTGGGGAGAGGGGGGAATGCAGCAGTGAGAGCCTTTGTTTTCCTGTGCTGGTTAAAAGTAAGTGTCAAGGAGCAAAACCTTCGAACGCCCACTGCAGTAGCTGCAAGCCAGGAGGGGAAGGTGGACAAGCCTCAGTGTCTATGAGCTCGCTGCTACTCACAGCCCAGACAGGAACGATACCCCACCCTGGGAGAGGCCTCCCAAACCTCAAGCCCAGTAATCAGCAAGCTCCCTATAATTGGGACTGAAAATACAGCATCTGTAGCTATCAGTACTGTGAGATGGGCTTAGCCAGAAGTTAATTAAGATGGGTTTAATCCAGTTAAGGATTAAACAACAGCATTACCTACTGTCCTGGTTAAACCCCTGCTGGCAACTAAGTACCACACAACTGCTCATCCACTTCCCTCCAAACCCCACCTGCCATGGGATGGGGAGCAGAATCGGAAAAAGGTAAAAACCATGGGTTAAGATAACAACAATTTTAATAACTGAAATAAAGTTAATAGTAAAAATTAAAAAGGAGAGGGAGGGAGGGAGAGAGAAATAAACCCCAAGAGAAACAAGTGATTCACAATACAATTGCTCACCACCTGCAGACCAATGCCATGCCCATCCCTGAGCAGTGATTAGCCCCTTCCAGCCAATTACCCCCAGTTTACACAATAAGCATGAGGTTCAATGGTATGGAATATCCCTTTGGCCGCTTCAGGTCAGATATCCTGGCCATGCTCTGCCAGCTTCTTGTGCACCTGCTTGCTGGCAGAGCATGGGAAACTGAAAAGTCCTTGACTTATCAACAACTAAAACATTGGTGTGTGAAGTAATGCTTAAACTATTAACATATTCTCATACTAAATCCAAAACACAGTACTGTATTAACCACTAGGAAAATTAACTCCATCCCACCTGCAAAAGACCACTTGCCTGACCATGGAAAAAGACCTTAAGTTTTACAGTAAATTCTCTGGTCTGACCTCATCTTAACTGTTGCTTAGGATTTAAGGCTTTCAAGATTGACAGGCTGTAGATGTATTAGGTGATAGCAGCCCATAAAGTCTCTTGGAGTACTCTCTCTTGGAGTCAAAAGCTTTCAAAAGGGAAAAGTCAAACAGCGAGCCCAAGGAGGCCTTGTTTTTGATACAGCAATTTTAGCCCAGTTTCCTACCTTGAAAATAAGCTTGTGTTACCTTTTTGCTTTGTGTGTATTCTGCATTTAGGGCAATATAACTGATCTGTATGAGAGGCTGCAGCTTCCCACTGTAATCCAAGAAATAAAAGTAACGCTCCTTATTAAGATCAGCTGACAGTACACAAGTATGTGTCTTACTGTTGTATCTCATGATGTACTTCATGCTTTCCAAGTTGGTCACCTTGCCCTGGTCTCGACGGAAGATTTTTGCTCTTGGAGCAAGCTCATAGGAGAAATCCATGCCGTACTTGACAACGTATGATGCATACCCACTGAGATTGTAAATCTTTTCATGGAAAGGGATATTGTACGAAGGCCAGTAACCTGCCAGAGACAAACCCCAATCTGTTAATCACTTAGAAAAGCTGGATGCTCTTGCTTATATCAGAAAAGAAAATCAGTAATTTTCCATGTTGCATTGCCTTAGCAGCCTGTCGAGGAACTACACAGAAAACTGGTTTGAACACAGTAAGGCAACAGTCACTTGCAGCATGACCAGTGTTGACTCCCAGTGTAACACCACTGGAGACTGTGCGTACCCAGGCAACCCGCCCCCAGACTTCCACCCTCAGGACTCATCCCACAAAACAGCTGAGATCAGACTTGCAGGAGCGTGAAGTGAACATGCAGCGTGGCCACAGCCCTCTCACAGAGGTTTCCCTGCTGAACGTCAAAGGACTGCAAGATCATTTACCTCCACCAAACTTCATAGTGAGAGGTTTGAAGTCACTCTGGTTTTGCCCCCTTCCCATCTCACCAAAGCAGAGTAACACACCATGCTGAGATGTCAGGGATGGACTGACACACACAAACACACTCGGACCACAGACACTCCTGTGTCTGAGAACAGTCCTGTTCACTTGGGGTGAACAGGAGGCAGGCCAGCACGCACACGCTTTGTGCAGTGGGGATTGCACACAGTGATAAAGAAAGATGGGGGGATTGCTGCACATTTGCCAGTAGCTGTCTTTGAAGGTTAAGTGATTGATCAGCAGAGCAGAGCCCTGCTCTAACTTCTCCAAAAGCAATCCTGCAGTTTTGTTAACTCTGAAGAGCAAAGGATGCCAGGCAGAATGCCAGAGAAGAGTTTTAGGGAGATGACATAAAACTGCCTGAAACAAGAGTGTTGTAGAAAGCTATCGTAAAGAGCCCGGAGACTTTCCAGGTCAGAATCTGGGTACAGGAAGTCCTGGAATAAAGAATAGATACCTATACCTTAACATTTAATTTTTTCTATTTTTTAGGCAGCAAGTATACAACATGAGCTAGGCCCAAGGGTAGCACAGTTTCAAGTTTTCTCCAAAGCACTAACATTCCCTGTTGTTCGTTCTCAAGTCACACACATCGGGATTTGGCTTAGAGATTTACTACCTAGGCACTGGTAAATGCAGGGCTCCACATATTAACATCAGCCCAGCACAGTGTGAGAAGTCTGGCTCTAAGATGCTCAAGAAAATCAACTGGAACTCACTGGGAGCAATACACACAAACACAAACCAAACTTCCTGAAGGACAGATATGCAGACAGCATAAGCAATAGAACACTGCCTGAGTGGAGGCCTCACAAGGTTGGGTCCTGCCTAGGATAGGGAAGACAGGAATACCCTGTCTGCTGGCATTTGCTTACGTGACCTAGAGCCTACCTGAAGGAAATAGGTTGTGTACAGGCTATGTTGTAATACAGGTGTCCTCCAGAAATGAGCAACCTGCCAGCCTGTAACGACGCAGGTCAGAGGATATGGATACATCAGCTTCCAAACCAGTAGGGTTTAGTTGTGATTCAAAAAGGTGCTGTTGTCTCACATGAACGCAGTGCATACAGATGACCCCTTTCTCCCACCTGGAAAAACTTTTTGTTAAAATTGCTAAAACAGAGGAAGCTATTGAACTTCTCCTCTAGCAAGAGCTCTTCTGTATCTTGGGCTTTGCAAGACTGCAAATCCCATGCAGAGAGTGCAGGAGTCAACCTAAGCCAGGCTTTACCCAAGGGCTGATATAAGCCAGTGAAACCTGGCAGGGTGCACACGGACAAAAAACAAGTCAAGAGAGACTGTAAGGTTGAACGGAGGGGAGGGGGATGACATGAAGGCAGCAAAAACTCCCTGAATCAAAATGCTTTCCTCCTCTGCCCATTCAGAGCAAAAGATACTGGCAATATCGAGAGATAGAACAATGAGCATATTGCACATATGGTGGAAGACACTCAGATCCCAGGTTTTGCTCTGATGTGTTGCTTTTGATGTATTATTCATTAATCATCAAGAAACATGAACTGCAGCCTATTCCTGTGACCTATTCCTTCACCAGAGACAGTGCTGCCCTCCCTCACTTCCTCTAAAGGATTCCTGAGTTTCCTTTGTCAATGTACAGAGAACACCTGGACATCTTTGCCTGGACAGGGCAACATAAGACATGCCTGATTTTAAGAACTCATCTGCACTGGCCTACAAAATAAGATGACAGAAGCCATAAAGAAAAAAATCTTTCCATTTTCAAACCTGTATAAGGAAATGCTTCCTTTTTCCTCAGTACAAGGCTTACTACAGCAGTACCTGCCTTTGTTCACCTGCGGCTTCAATTCTCATTCTCTGCTGTTTCTAGGTTAATATTTCAAAGAGACTTAAAAAGCCAATGCTGGTGGTAAACTCAGTCTGACCAAAGCAGAGCTCCCAAAGTGCATTATCTTGGGACACCAGCTACATGGCAATGATGGACTGTGCCAGGGTCAGCTATTTTACAAACACTTTAAACCAGCATTGCTCTTGAGAAAGGAAAACCTCCTTCACCTGAGCTGCTCCAAGCATCTGGGAACAGGGCAGGGGCCTCAATGGGACTCTGGTGTCCTGCATGGCATGGAGGAGTTCAGATCTGCTGCTTACAGGAGCAATGCTGTCTTACAGCAGCTGAGGTCTCCAAGACTGGACTTTGGCAGTGCTTAGCCCACCCTGTGTGCTGAGGGCTGTCCTCCTAATGTTTAAACTCCCAGAGATTGACTGCTCTGTTATCCAATACACACAAGGTACATTTATTTATCTGGGAAAAACCACACTGTAGGTGTGAAGTAACGTGTAACCTCTAATACATGCTGCCACCTCTAAGAACAGAGCAGCTACAACATCTCACAGGGAAGAAGTGGTCACTGTGTGCCGAAGCCCAGGAGCTGGGCTCAGTCCTACAGGGAATGCCACACAGCTGCTCCAAAATTATTGCCGAAAAAGAACTCGGGGTACCTGCCAAGCCTGGCATCTCTGCACAGGTATAGCACTGCCACGACGGGGTTGCAATGTTTCAAGTGCCAGAGCTAGAGCGTCTCTATCAGCTTCTTTGTCTGCACCTCACGCACAACACAGCATTGAGAAGCCTGAGGCAAAGGAAGCCAAAAGAGCCAGAGATGCATAAGGGAGAGACCTGGGACTTTTCCAAATTATCAATAAAAAATATCTCATAAAACCATACTGACAATGTGGCAATGCCTGGAATAAGCCAGAACTTTCCAAGAAGCTAGACACAAGGAAAAATTTCAAAGAGAAACAACCCCAGCTGCTAACATAGACAAATATCCCATCATTTTGATGATGAGCAATTCATCAATTTACCCCCTCAGCATGTGATTAGAGGAATGAGCACAAAGCACCAGACACACTTAAGGCTCAGGCTTTTTGTTGCTGACGTAAGTGTCTAGTAAACACTTGTGAATTAAACCTGACAGTGAGTGTTTTGCTTCACCAAGATTTTTGTTTGTTTTCCATCAAGTGGTTGCTAGTCTTGCTAGGGAATTAAAGAACCTTCTAAAGAGCAAATATTTATCAGAAAACAGAGATCTAGAAAAGTTCAGGAGATGAATTTAACATAGAACTTCTTTGGTATTTAAAAGTTCATCTTGCAGGGTGACCCACTCAACAACCATTTCAAGTAGCCCACAGCATCACAGTTAATTAGTACTGCTCCAAACAGATTTCACATTTTCCCTCATCGGTCTCTATGACAAGGCAAAATAATACCAGAAAAAAGGCAAGGAGGCAAGCAAGCAAGGAAACAAAGTCTATTTTTCCCTCCTCTGCTTCTAGGAGACACAGATGCTCACTGCATTGCTGCCACCTCATACCAGATAAATGAATACATTGCAACCGACTCGGCTACAGAGGGACGCTCATGCAAAGCTGAGGGTTGCTCACGCAAGGCTTCCTTACTTTAAACTCAGAACTATTGTTCAACATGTCCTTCCCTGGTACAAAACACAATTCTTAGTTGGCATAAAGAGATGGTTTTCCTAAGCCAGTAACTACTATAGGAGCTATTACCTTTCCGGAGAACATTTGTTTGATCAGAATATTCCACAAGGGTTGGGATCTGCTCAACAATGTACAGTGCACCATCATCAAGGCTCCTCTGCAGCTTGACCTTCTTCAGGTCTAGAACCATGTACTGATTGTTGTAGGTTCCTGGATATGAGAACAGAGAGAGCTACATCTCCTGCCAAAGGAAGGAAACGAGTACAAGAGGTAGAGGGAACACATCTTTTTTCCTAAGATGCATATGAAGGTGTACTTACCAGAGTTGCACTTTGAGAAGGTCTCTGCCCAAGTTTTGCCATCATTTGCCATCATGTTGGCAATGCGGACCCTCTGCCAAGCTAACAAGGATTCAGGCACCACTTGCTTAATGAGGGTTTGGTTGAAAACACTGTTGGTAGTCTGCAACATTACCAAGCCGCTGCCTAGTATGTAAAAGTCATCCAGGGACACCAAAAAGCCTTAAACAGCAATAACACAAAACTTGTTATCTTTGTGAAGCTTTGATATACTCATAGAACAAAATAGAGAGACAAGCCATGAGGGTATGGATGAGTCAATGCATGTGTGTGTGAAATCGAACTGTACAAAGATTAAAGATGAGGTGGTAACTTCTGCAAGGGCTTTAGGCCCACCTGTCAACACAGTTTGAAATGAGAAACTGTCACACTTTCAAGACACCTAATTCTTTGTCTAAAGCATTTGCTTTGTGTTTGTATGCCAAGCTTGGAAGCTTCTCCATAAGTCAACCTACGTCTTATTCTTATGCTGAGGATTACATACACAAAATGCCTATTGAGTGTTTCTAACAAAGAAATGAATGAAAAAACCACAAAAATTCAAAAATGAAAGCCAAAGCAAAGTACAAACTCTACAAAGACATTTTCATCAACCAGTTTCAGTTTTAGATTTTTACTCTGTAAAGACAACAGAAATCAATGTAATTATTTTGAATTAATCCCCTTAATTAATCCCTCTTCCGTATTAAACCAAGCAGAAAAATCTTCCTTCTAGTTTAATCTTTTCCCATGGAAGTATTCTTAAAAGCATCTCCAAGAAATGGGCATCTCTTAAATCATAAACCACATCCTGTATATGAGGAAAAGTTCTACCTACACCTCTTTCTGACATACTGTCACTGGGGTTTTTTATGCCTGCCAGCTCTGCAAAGTAAATACAGTGATGGATCTGTGGGCAGGATTCCCTTCCAGGTTACATGCCAACAGAAGTACTAAGTCCAGTTGCAAATCCTTCGCCAGGAGGTGGCATACAGAGCTGCAAAGGTCAGCTATGCCTTCGATAGCGTGGGGACTACTTGTATAGCAGAAATAGCTTGGTTTTTAGATTTTTCAGCAGATACATGGCTGCCAGGTTGAGGAACAAAGGTTGTTAATGGAGCTCCTGATGGGGAAGTCATACAGAACCTAAACTCTTGTTAAGAAATTTTTAATAGTATCAGTCTTCAAAGAATACAAAATGCTAAAATGCTGTGTGTCCTAGGTTACAGTATAAGATATAACCAAAAGTATGTATTCTATTATCATCTCCACAAGCTGTTAAAACAGGTGGGGCTGTGCTTGTTATCCCCTTCCATGACTCATCCTTGATAACTCCCTCTGGGAGCTATCTCTGCTTAATGGGGAATCACGGACCCACCATATTACTCATAGAATTACATCACCCCATTGTGAGATGCTCCGCCCAGGGGGAGGAACCAAGCATTCCCATGTGGATATAATCTGGGGTTTGGAATAGCACAGGCAGCCTTTTCCACTGGATTCCCAGAGGAAGACCAGACCCCTTTACAGAATCGCTGCTTCAATAGAACCATCACTCCAGAAGAACTGCACCCACCATTTAATTGGACTGCTACCAACCCCCTGACCGTTAGGGGGTCAAGTTGTACTCTGACTCTGTCAGTGGGTTGTTTTTTGTACTATTGCATTTATTTTATTTTTCCTATTAAATTGTATTTCTGGCTTGGAGTCTCTCACTAGTTTGTTTTCAAACTAGTACACTGTGCAACAGTAATAGCTGAGTTCCTCCATGAAATAGCTGTGTAATAGCTGAGTTCCTCCATGAAATCTTCTACAGCAAGCTTTATTAACACAATCTGCAAACAAAGGTCACCAACCTATGACAGCAAGAAAGACAACCCAGCTCTGCCTCCTATTCCTGGGCTTTTATCAAAAGGCAGACCACCTTTAAGCAAAAGTAATGTTTAAGGGCTCTATTTCAGCAAAATTTTTTTTAAACTAGCAAGTTCTCACATTAGAACAGATCCAGGAAAATACACCGTGTGGTCACCTGTTTGCTAAAAAAATATCAGTATAGAATTGACGGAGCACCCTAGCAGCTGGTATTTTACTCATTGAGAGAGGGTCAATACATTATGCACATTACAGCAGAGATCTCTCTCAAATAAGTAAGGACAAGAGAAACATCCTAAACTTAGCTCTGCCAGTCTATTATATACAAAGACACGGGATACTCTTGCAATAATCTGCTGCATAACAAGTCAAGTGGTGCTTGCCCAAACAGAGACAGTAACTGAAATTGTTAAAACAATTGTGATATGAATTGAGCATCTGTTCCTGTGGGTGACAATGCCAAATGTCCCCCTTCAAAACAAACCAAGTTGTTTCTTTCTTCAGTTTCAATCAATAGCTGAGATAAAACAGAAAAACTTGACTCAAAGCAAGTGCTAACACAAGGAATGATGCTGAATTAACTTAAGGTTGAACTCTGTAATTCAAATAAACTGCAAAGCTCAGCTAAGCCGAAAATAAGGAGATTTCCTTCTAGGTCCTAGTATTTACCAAGTTTTATCCTGCAATGTTTTATAACACAACATGCCCTCCATGATACACCATTACTAGCCCAACTATTCCAAGATGGCATTTACCGTTTTGATTTAAGGCATAGGCAACTCTGAAACAAAGGGAAGCTAAAACACAAGCAACAGGTTACCCACAGTAAAGACATCCACAAAAGTAAAAAACTGGGTAGAGAAGTCTAAAGATATCAGCAGATCTTTGATGTCCTCTTCTGCCATTCTTCTAAGTGTGTATGAGAATCTGTTGTAATTGAAGGTGTTATCTCACTGTATGCTTCTTCTATTTTTTTTCCTGTAAAACCACCTCTGTAAGCCCACCCCCCATTTTTGTCAGGAACATTCAGTCAATTTAAAAAAAAAAAAAATTTAACCCTTCCCTCCAATGAACCTGATAACTCCTACATATAAACAAGGGAAAGTGCTTCTGATTGCATCTTCTGGATCTGAGTCATTTAGATTCGGGTTCCAAATGCCACTGGAAAACTGAAGTTTCCAGAGTCTGGAGTTTCACTCATCACGACATTAATCAGTCAAGCAAAGCATTTTTTGCAATCTGAGCCACAGTGTTCTCCAGAAAGTCAGCACATCAAAGAGCATGTGGGTGGCAGCACGTTCCCTGCTGCTATTGTTCCGAAAGAGGTAGACTGCTGCTTTCTGAACCAGACAGCATCAGCTTTTTTGGTGTTTTAAAAGGTCACTGTGCTCATTCAAGTGCAGAAGGGGTCAGCTTTACAGGCTGGAAGTCAAAGCTAAGAGGTCTAGCCCACCTCTCAGGGAAGGGAGTAGCTCCTGGCTGAGATGCCCAATGCTCTGGTGTATAAAAACACTTGAATATGGGAAAGTAGAGGTATTCTCTGGATTAGCAGAGAATCAGCAGCTACTTCTCATGTCAAGACTGAACATCCATCAGCTGCCTTCCTTCCACTTGCACATCTCTCCTAGGCACTAAGAAATAGCACATCCCACACTATAGCTCTGATCTCATC
>WEIT01028315.1:81092-102661 GCA_013389985.1 Dryoscopus gambensis | reverse complement strand
GAAAAAAAATCATAAAATGACTGAATAATAACATTGAACACATCCAACTTTGGCATGTTGGCTTTTCTTCTAAACAAGACACCAAACTTACTAATTCTGTGGATTGGGCTTCCCCCCCCACCACCCCGAGTCTTGTGTTCTATTAAATGAGGTCCATTTGTTAAGAGAGAAACAGAAACTTTATTCAAGTTTGAGTAGTAGTGGAAAAAATAGCTAGGCCAGACCAGACCAATCTGTTTTGGTTCCCTACTCCTTTATGGGTATCCGGTTTTATTCACTCTGCCCAGTTGTGGAATGACGTGCATACAAAGAGAATGAACTTCTGATCTGCAAACTACAGCTTGATTGAAACACTCCTGTTACCTTAGCCTGCCATTGTTAATAGTGGTCAAAATGTTAGCTGCCTTTTAAAATCTTTGCTGATGCAATACACAGATCAAATTTTTGTGGTGCTTGGCAAGGCAGAGTCTTTCATCACAGTGATCTTCAGTCTTATCCTCTTGGTGGGCACTCTGGCTCACACTTCGTCTTCCTTCACAGCTTCCAGTATCCTTTCTTACACTGCTTTGTCCCATAAATAAACCTATTTATTTCTCTGAGATAAAGAAAAATTACTTTTTTTGTAATGAGTGGTCTGCATGTGTCCTGCTAATTTATATCCCTTAGTGTTATAGCAACTATGGTATCTAACCTTGACCTAAAGTTTCAGCCATTACTGAACGTGCCCCACTTAGACTTACTTGAATTAACCATTCAAAATGTATACCCAACACTTCTTCTTTGTATTCATAGAAAAAGCTCCTACCAAATCTTAAAACATTTAGCAAAGACAAAAATCCACACTCCAAAACTTAATATATAAAATTACAGATTTTGCTATTTACCTAGTTAACACAGCAATCAAGCAAAACCCCTGTGGCTTGAGAAAGAGCACTGGAATAGGAAAGCATTTTGAGGCTAAAAGAGGAACATTTTGTAGAGAGGAATGTTCAGGAGGGAATCGCAGTGCTAATTACAGCACATGCAGTCATATTAACATACCCTGAGTGGAAAGATTTCCAGTGTGATTTCATTGAGTTGTAAAGCTAAGGCATGTCATAAAAGGCTGAAAGAAGTCTGAGGGGAGGATTTTCTGCACACCTCAGCCAGCACCGCCCACATGAGTTGTAGTTGTGCTGTTGACTAGAGCAAAGGAAGCTGCAATAGAATTTCTGGAGACCAGCAAGTTGAGCAGATTACCTATGCAAGGCTACCATAAACACTAAAAAGAGAGTGAATGATGAAATCCTGAGACAAAAGGAAATATGTATNNNGGAAATATGAATTTCAGCATGAGAGTCTTAACAGGAAACTATTACTTCAGAACATTTAACAGCCACATAATTAAGGTGCAATTTTAGAATATTTGACACCTGGACAGAAGCCCTAGCTTGTAAGCAAAGCTAATAATAAATTTAAAGATTCATTACAGCTTCCAGGAGAGTGCCCTAAATAAATGAAACTGAATAAACCTTCTCTTAAATTTTTTACCTAGTCTGGTACAGACGTAGGCCATTATAGGCATGAGAATACCTAGTTTGAGACTGGAGTGCATCCTCTGGAGTAAATTTAGTTCCCAGAAATTTTGGTGTATACAGAGACAGTCAAGAACTGACCAAAGGATCAGAATAACTCGATGATTAATTGTTACTTATTTATGTGAAGTTGTAGTTGGGCACCCAAGTTTCCTTTGTGGTTTCAGCCTCTTGTGCTTTATGGCACGAGTGCCCAGCCATCAAACAGTGCCGTGCACTTCATTTCCTTGTGAATGGTTTTAGATCGTGACCTTTTCCAAACCTTTCCATGGAAATACTGAAGTCACCATTTCATCATATAGAAGTGAGGAAGATGGTGGGAGGCTGCCAGTTTACATTTTCATTTTCAAGGACAGAGAAAACCAAAACCACATGAGACTCAAAGTGTGCAATACCCACAAATACACTGCTTTCTAAGAGAAAACAAAAGGTTTTAATAGGAAACTAGTGGATGAAGAGGGGAACTTCACATGTAATTTTGTTGGCTTTTACTGAGACTTATGTAGTTTCATTTGAAAAAATCAATAAAAACTGACTTATCTTTGGGAACAGTATAATATGGGTTGTAAAGCCACTGGTGTACAATAAAGCCATGTTGCTTGTTTTGTTTTGGTTTGGTTTTTTTTTCCTTATCCAGTTTAGCATCAGCAGGCTTTATTTCTTCTTTGTCTACAACCATCACCTTTATTAATGGCCTGCAAGAGTAAGTCAGAGTGCATTAATTATATTTGCAAATAATGTCATTTGAGTAAGAGCTGAAAGTGCTATTGAGAACAAAGAAGTAACAAAAAAATATGTAGGGAATTTAATCATCTCTGCTGAATATAATGACATCTTTGGAGGAAGAGGAGATAAGCGAGAGAGAAATAATTTGAACACAAATGTCTAGTACACCAGAGGAAATGTAGGAAGTGAGAGGTGTTCCTAGGTGAGTAAGTGTGGGCAACTCTGACTACTGCCAGAAAAAACTTTTGCAAAGCATTAGTGAATATGCTAATGCGAGGCACCAATCCAATGCCATCTAGTCACGGAGGACTCTTTTTGAGTTCTGGGCAGGTTATTAATGAAAGATGACATACAAGCCGTGTTCAGAGACAAGGAACAAAAGTGGCCAGAGGACAGAAGGAATGGTGCATTAAATAAAACGCCAAAAAAACCAGAAAATTTACCCATATGGTGCTTACTGCATTAGCATGGTCCAGCTATCTCCCAGATCAGCTGTGGAGGAAAGTTGTGCATTACATACTGCAAGTGCCTGTTTCTCTCCAGTGACTGTAGGGAGCTGCGGGTGCCAATCCCAGATGAAGATGTTATCCTAGATCTGGTTACCTGAGTGCAGGTGGCTGGGAGGTCAGAACTGGGGAGTCTTGGGTGTGTGCTGGGGGATTCCCAAATGAAATGATGTTTTATGGAAGCGTAGGATTGTATCATGATGACCATCGTAATAAATGATATATATAATTTTTATGACCATATAATGATCATAAAAATATATACTGAGGATATGAATGACTGCAGTTATAACAATTACACAATCAAATATGCATTTATTCAAAATAATGTTTTAATGACTTAATAATTCAGCTTTTTGGGGGGAAAAATGATAGTAATTTAATGATTTCCTTTGGCTGAGTCCTCAAAAGCTAAACAACTTTAACAACTGTAGCCTGTACTAAATTTACCTTTACTTCATGTATTTTTAATTTGCACTGAAGAAGAAATGCACTTAGCTTGGCTCCTTGCAGGGCATACCATTACTGTAATAATTGTTTAAACTCCTTATGTTTCTGGAAAAGGAGTTATTTGTCAATTGTACATTAAAAATGAATGAAAGAAAAGCTCCCCTGAAACTGCCAAATACTTTGTTTCTAAAGAATATTGATCTGGATTTTCCAAGTGAAAAACAGAATGTTCAACGAGTACCCATTTTACAGGAGCAAAGTGACCAGAATTCTTCATCTTAAAAACTAAAGTGACTGACCAGATGCAGTGACACTGCATAGAGTTTTGTTAATGTTTTTTTATCCTTGGCCACCTGTTTGTACTCCAGATGCCACAAAAAAAAGAACTGTTGGGGTTAGATTTTAGAACTGGTGGCCTCAGATCTGCTCAGTAGCTTTTTTGTTGGAGTCCACTCTTGAAAGAATTGTTACAAAAAAGATTAAGTGGGTGTCAGGCTCCTGCCCAAGATAATTACTAATTAATTTGAGCACAAACTGAGAGAAAACTTGCTGAAGCAAATGTAAGCATATTTTTTCAGTGGTTGGCTCAGTGTGAAAAAGAATTTCATAAAGGAAAGCTGGGTTTATTTGATTTCTCACCACTACCACTTTCCCAGCCAGCGCATTTAAGTAAGGTTACTTAATACTACCAGCTGTGAGCACGAAGCATCCATTTGGGTTTCGTGTTTAGTATCTGTGTACAAGTCATTGTAATTTGGAACAAAGTACACATTTATTCCAAAGAGAAAAGATGGCTTATTTATGGTTAATGCCACCTGCAGTTTTCCTTCAGGTTACACGAGTTTCATATGTTTGACATCAGAGTAAATCTTAGAAACCTGACAGCAGTGCTGGTTTGAAGCTGTAACACTCAGATGTAGATAGGCCAAGATTCACAAGTCCCTGTTTGCTTTCAAGTCCGCTGGCAGCTTAACTCTTGAAGTTCTGGTTTCCTTGGGGTCCAAGTTGTTATATTTAAGATGATGCCACAGGTTCTGGGTGTGCTTACAGATATCATTCAAGCAGCTGAAACTGAGAGACTAACAGCTACCTAGTCTGAAGCCCAAGGGCTGATCCTTACCTGGGTATTTCTCCTACCTTTCTTGCCCTTTGGCCTCCTTGTGAGATATAAAACTGACTTACACCCCATAGAGCAGCCCTAAAGTAGAGGAGACTGGGAGGTGCTACTGCAAAAGTCAAGAATGTGATGACAGCCCTTCTCTGGGATGTGGTGTCAAATCCTGTACTGAAATTGGGCAGTGTGGGAACAGGAGCAAAATGGTCGTCAGCTGAGTGTTTTAGCCTCTGTGCCAGTGGCCAAGTGAGCCTCAGCTTCGGCAAACTGAAAACAGGCTGAGGACGTTGGGGTGGTAAGTCAGTGAAGTCACAGAAGCATCCAGGCTGTGTGACTGCTGCTGTGGGCAAATGCCTCTAAAACCTGTGTCACTGTGTGGGGGAGGACCTGTGATGAGAATGCTGGGTGGGGATCAGCACCTGACTGCCTCCAAGAGATGAAGCTGGGCCGTTCTCCACTCGCCTCATTGGTCTGTGAGCACTTTTACTTGAACATCTGACTCCCGTACTGTGTTGTATACAGAACTCTGGCATGTTTTTGGGCTGTGATTGCCACTGAGCAGCAGAGCTAATTAAAAAAGGGAAGTTCTCTGAAGACTTTGGACTTAAAGCAGGGCTGTCATAAGATTATGCAGTTCTCTACAATCAGTTTTACTCTCTGTTCTGTGGGCAGTATTTGCTATTTTGCTGTGATGTGAAAATGCAAAACTGTTTTAATAATACTGAATTTTTGTTCCATGTTTCCATGGGTACTTTCAGAAAAAAGTAAGTACAATATTGGTGATGTTGTGTTTGTCTGTGTGCATCTGGCATGCTTGATCATACTGTTAACAACACTTTCCTCACTTGAATTGTGTAATTGATCACCAGCTGGTGAAATGATGAAATTGAGCATTTCAGACTAGGCCGATAGGACACACTCTTTATAAGAGCCACATCAGCAATGTGTATTTCACAGAAAGAAAGGGCAGAATGCCGTAGACAAAGTCTTAATGTTAGGACAGCCAGAATATCCATGTTGTTTTACATAAATTTGGTACAGTGATTTGCTGTAACTGTGGGAGACTTTCCTAACAGAGGTAGAAATTAAATTAGGTGACTGTTGGTGCCATTCCTCCTGTCCCACTCTGTTTAAGTGTCTGGTTTTTTACCTATTCTTTCTTTGGTTTTCCTTTTCTCTCAAAGAGGGTGTGAAATTCAGGCTACTAAGCAGTGCTCAGTAACAAGCACCAGAGTAGCTGAGTGCAGTTTGTTCACTGTTCCACAGTGCAGTCTCGCTCAAAGATCTCCAGCTGTGGGGCTGCATGGCTCCCTCGAAGCATTACCCAGCAGGCAGTCACTGGGATCCACTGATAAGGCTCTGTCTGGGTGGGTCATGTCCTTGATGTTTCAGTAGGAGATCATGCCCAGAGATGGGGAACATGACATGAGTGGGCTCCTGTTGTCTGGAGGATGAAGGGGTGTGTGGTGAAAGGGAGATATGACAAGACAGCTGTGCAGTGGCTGGTGTAGAGTTTGTACCCAAGGCTGTCACGGTGTTCCCGCACAAATGAGGTCTCAGATCCCCACCTGTACTGTGCTACCCATGTGCTCTGAAGGGTCACAGGACTGACCAGAATTACTGCTGCTCAAATGTCCTTGTCGGTTCCTTGGGCTGCCTTTGCTGGCTTCTCATCTGGGGAAATTAAAGTATCTGGAAAACAGACTGTAGAAGTGTAGTAGGGAGGGGTTGAGGCTGGAGGAACTTCTGAAGTGCACTTAGATTTAAGATAAACTTGGAGATCCAACAGATATCATACTGACTGAAAATGTGGTTTGTGGGCACTTCTTTCTCTCAGTCACTTTGGTGATTCCTGTACTTCACTGTTTCCTTGTTCTCGCCACTTATAAAACAATCACTTGCATGGCAGTTTGGTCTGTGAAAACCAGTCTGCTGGTCTCAGGACACAGCAAAAAGTGATAAAACCTCTAGAAAAACTGTCAGGATATTACTTGGTACAATGAAAATTACTTGTGTTCTGACTAGAAGAGCAGGAATTGTAATTTAAGTGTAAATTTAAGAATTCTGAGCTAATAAAATTGTCTTAAGTTTTGTTTTTGTTTAAAAAAAATGATTTTCTGTACCATAAGGGAGAAATACCTTTTATTTTAGCTCTGAATACCTGTTATTCTCCATGTTGTTAACCATGATCATAGACACACAGCACCAGCAAAATGTAGAATGAATGTACAGGAGCCAAGCAAAAAGAAATTGAACTTACTTTTTTTTAGTTTTATCAAGTGGAACATTCTTTCGCATTAGGTCTTAAACGCCAAACTTCAGCCCATTCCTTTAGAGGAAAGTGTTCTAAAATACCATATTTTAAGAATGAGCTTAAAGAAGTTTTCTGGAAATGGGTTGCATTTGAGGAAAGTGTTGATCAAATGCATCATGGGTTGGAGGGCTTGGAATAAAATATTTGGTTTAGATCCTTCTGGATTCTTATTTGTTCCAACAGTGACAGCTACAGTGACCTAAGCGATGACAGCTCTCCAGAAAAAGAGTTTCCTTATTCTGACACAAGCTGAAATCATTGTATGAGAGCACAGAAATGGATGATGCTATTGAGGTAAACGGAAATGTTTTGATACTGCTTTATGACACTGATTTATTCTAGACTTAAAACAGGAGATAATGTTGACTCAATTCTCTTAATTTTGTTTCAAGTCCTATCTGAGAGCTTATGTCTTCTTTCTTGTCTGTAGCATTTGTTTTCCCTTCTGCTGCTTAACTCTGCAACTGAGATGTTAAAATCTGCTAAGTATTTTGGGTACGTCTTGTATGTAGGATGCTGTACAAAACCAAGTTGTGTTAGAGTTTGGAGATACATTAAAAATACATTTTTAAATTATGGGGGGATTTTTCGTGTCTTCAGTTTACAAGTTGGAATTACTTCAAGTACACTATATAGAGATGACTTTTAATTTTGTATTAATATTCACCTGTAATTGCATCTGATGCATTGATACCACAGAGACATCCCAACGTAAATACTTGGATTTAATCTGCAGTGGTAGAGATACAAAAAAGTTTTATGAAATTGTAGCTTTGTTTGCCATAGGCTTTCCCAGAGTGGTGCTGGATTGGTTGTTTATTCACCTGTAAGCATGGTAGTCATAGATTTCCTTTCAGTTTGGAGGTTGTATTTCCTGTGAGACACCTGATCTCTGCAGGATCTGGACTTGAAGCTTAGTCTTACTTTATTTTTCCTATGCAGATTCATCAGGGCTGGGGCTGGTATGACACTCATTCAGCTTCTCAGTATTTCTGAGCACTTTAGTAAGGAGGGCACAGCTTTCCCTTCTGATTATGTCTCACGTGGTGTAGACACTAAACAGCTGTGCCAAGCAGACAATTAAGGCTACATATGAATGATGCATTTCTGCCTGATGGTCTCCTGATCAAAGTAGTGGCATGAGACACTAGAAATTGGAGTTCAGTCCTTAGATGCAGCATGGGTTTCTTCTGTGGTTTTCAACTGAATTCTTTTTCGCTCTCATGTACCACCTGTTAAAGATAATTATCCATCCCCAAACCACCGGAGTGAACAACAGAATGTTAAATGGTTTAATGACCTGGTACGTGTACATACAGTACTGATGCCTGTTCTAAAATAACCAAAAAATAAGTGGACAAAGTGTTCCTTTTCCCTCCTGCCTGGATCCTTCCCATGTCCAAACATCACAAAGGTTCTGTTTCTCGAGACCAGCACAAGGTACAGGACGATCCCTCTGGAAAAGCCCTTGCTTTCCTCAGTGGAATTTATGAATGGTAGTTCTGTGTTTACTGTCGCAGCGTGACTTGTTCAGTGCTGGGATGAATGTAATGTTGTGATGCTTGTAAGTGGTTATCAGCAGCCAAACTGATTTTGTTGGAACATGTCACTAGTGGATACCAATTGTATTCAACACAATTACTCTAGAAAGGATTAAATAACTAAATCCAGATATAAAAGAATGATAGAAGCATTGTCTCATTTATTTTTATCTCTTGATTAATTCTACCCATTAATCAGAGCTGGATACACATCTAGACTGTATTTAGCTTCATGGTTTTGCTTTATGCTGTTTGATCCAGATGAAGTGCATGTACTTGTACTATTTACGTAGGAATGCTTTGAAATCAGTCGACAAATTTGAGTGAAAATTACATAAGCATGAAATAAACTGAGTTACAGATGAAATATTTTTAATAATTTATTTTTTTTACATTTATTCTTCCTTTTTCTCCCTCTTTTTATGTTACAGAAACTTGAGAACAGGACAATGTTGAATAGAAGAAAGTAGAAGAGTAAGCTGCTTGCAGTTCTCACACTGTTTCTTCGTCTACTGTTTTCAATAATTCTCATTACAGATGACAGTTTTACTGTTTTGTAGCAAAAAATGTTCTGTGTAAATGCTGATTCTCTTCCAAAGTTACCAAACAGTTGGGCACCTTAGCTGTTAATCATTATTCATCTTGTCCTATATTTCAGAGTGATCTCAGGTGAATATGTATCAATTCACTGGTTCACAGCTGTTCTTGATTTGAAGGAAGATTTGAGTGGTTTCAGTTTGCCTTAGAACAGAAAGACAAAATGCATTAGTTCTTGGGAATGAGGGGGAATGCACTAAAACATTTAAGGGAAAATTGTCTTGTTCTTGAGCAGTAGAAAACTGTTTCAGGGGTTTTTCCCTAGTAAGCTTGTATATATATTTTTTTTTACTTTTTTTGCTGTTCAATATGTACAAATGAAAAATGGTTGCTGTATTTCAGCTCTTTGTGATTATAATAATTAATGTTGGATACAAATTTTTTCACTTTGTTTTGATAAGTGATTTGATTTCATGTAAATTCATTTGCTCTATTTTTCCTGGAAGTCTTATAATACTGAACATAATTCTGACCTACAAAATTACAGAAGTGATATTAGAAGGGGGTTTTGTATTTGTGTTTTATAAGAGAGAAAGTAAATACATTCATATATTAAACTCTAGTTTGAACACTTGTGTGAAAGTTGAAAAACCAGTCATAAACCTGGGGTGTTATCTGAGCTCCAGCTGTGCCACACTGAGTTAATTGCAATAAATAAGTATGAAGCAAATTAAGTAAGGTTCATCCTTGTTTTCCTGTGTCCTGTGACCACTCCATCATCATGACATTTATTCCCCTATAGATTGGAATGATGTATTTTAATTTAGAAACCACTGCATCACAACTGCTGTCAGCCCTGCAAAGCCAGGGCTGGAGCCTGAACCACTGGGACAGAAGAGGAAGGTGAGAAGTGCTGTTCTGGGTGTAAGGCTGAATCCCATTAGTAGTGGGGCATCATCAAACCTGTCACAGAAGCTGAACGTGGGCTATGTAACTGATGGGCTCCAGATGTTTGGAACACACTTTCCTATAAAGAAAAATTCTGAATTTTGAGTGTCGTGTTTTATTTTAGTTTTGGGCAAAGTGGCTTTTTTAATTCATCAAAAATCAGTATCTGCACAAAAATAAAAAGCACTATGTTCCTTATTACATCTTTGAAAACAACGAGTTTGAGAGCTGTGCATTGCTGTCAAAAATCTCAGGTTACACACCAAATTTGTCTCTTCACTAAAAGAAGCTTTAATGGTAATGAAACATAAAATGTATTTTTATGGCAGCACTTTTCCTTAAGTAGTTTGTGAATATGTGCCTTAGAAATACTGACAGCAGAATTGGTGTCACTGTATGTCTTCCCCAGTGAGAGACACTGGCCGTTGCTTTGTGAAGAGTGAAGAGTTTCCTAAGATTGTCTGTAAAGTGCAAATGTATTTTCAAAACATTTTCAATAAATGGTGTTATTGAAAAGTGTTTGGTACCTACTAAGCAATCATGGTGCCAGTTGTGAACTGTGGTGTTAAGGAGAGAATTCGTCCCAGTTTTAGTCTGTGAGAAACTGTGCCAAGTATTGCATCTCGGCAGCATGGGTTCCTGTTTCTCTGTCAGCTTTACAGGTGGGGTCCTTTGGCACCTGCCTAACATACTTAACATGTCCTACCCTGAAGCTGAGGTTTCTTTTAATCTGAATATCGCTTTTGCTAGCTTTGGAACATGCTCCTCATTGCCTGAGTATAGATTGGCAGTTTGGAGAAATAGTGCAGTTTTGGAGCAAACCCTTTTACCACATGGGATTGATTTCCCACAGCAACTGTTGTGCACCAGACCTCAGATCCTTTTGGATCCTTTGTGTGGGTCCACTCCTCTTTCCTTTATTTAACTGCTTGGAGAGATAACTTTCATGTGCTGGTGTGTAACGCCTGCAGAGGTTGGATCTAATGAGGAGGATTTGCTTGACCTAACAGACTATTCCTCATCAGGGAGTTCTTGTGGGAGGGAGGGCCAGATGCTGCATTAGGTTGCTGTTTTTCTGAAGCTGTATTAATATCAGTGACTGTTGATTCAGGGTAGTACCAAAGAAGGCTTACTGTGACCCGAGATTCGTGGGATTCTGGCATACTTCTGAAATCCTCTAGAGGCATCTAACCCCTGGCTTGCCAGGAAGACACTGGAGGTTTTTAGCAATACCTTAAAAGTAGAGGTTAAATTCTCTGCAAGAACCTGTGTAAGCAGGAATTGCAGCCCCAAGCTAAAGGAAGTTTTCGGGAAAGAAAAGGCAGATTGTCGACAATCACAAGGGCAGGGGCTTGCTGCCCAAAAGGATGTGGAGGAGGTAAGGGAGAGTCAAGTGTAAAAGCAACAAATGACTTACCAACCTGAGCTAACCTCCTCATGAGAGCTGTGTTAGAGCTGCCATGGCAAATGAAGTTCTCCCCAAACTCTGTGTGTATCAGTCAATGACAGTAGGGAGTGTGATTACAGCCTAGAGGACTTCTGAGCTGGCAGCAAAGCTAGATCAGCACAGAAGTGAACAGGAGCTGTGCAAACCTGTGTGGGACTGGCAGAAGCTCATTTCCCACTTCGCTGTTTGCATACATGAGGTGACCAAAATTTGCTGAGAAAGGGAGTAAGGTGGAGCAAGGTGCAATCAGAATAACATTGTCCTTGGGAGAACATGTGGCCTCTTCCAGCATCCTGTGGAAAGTCACTCACTGCAACATGATGGGAAACTATACAAATGATACAATCTCTTCTGTATCTAGGACTGAGTAACACCTCATCCTTGCACCTAAGTAGAAGGAGGCTTCTTCCCTGGGACATCTGCATGGGAGTTGTGGTGTATTTCTGTGCCTCGGCATCTTATCCCATACAGTGCTTTGTTTTTCCCTGATAGCATAGTGAATTGGTAGCTGTTAGCTCTGTGATAACTTCTAGACAAACTCTTCCTCTTACCACTTCATGCTGTCCCCACTGTTGACATGGTTGGTACTTTGTTCAAGGATTTCTCACAGTTTCCCAGGTAGCAACCTTTGTGTTTTTGATGACAATAAACTTAGTATCTCAGATATTTCCCTCTTTATTGGCTACTGTCTAGATTTTTCAGGTATTCAGTTGTGTCTGAATTGGTAAGTACCATGTGCTAACAGGGTGAAATGAATTAAGAACTCATCTAAAATAATTATATGAAAAGAGTCTACATGTGTTCTACTGTGTAGCAGGCTCATATTTGTATAGCTGCCCTAAAATGACTCAGAATCTTTACATCAGCATCTATTTGATGTCCAAAGAAAATGTCTATGTTGCCTCAATTGGAAATTCCCTCTGAATAGCAATTCCAGAAATGCTGATTTTCCAGTCTCTGGTTGATTGTCTTGATTTTATCTGTAAACATTTTTTAAAACATTTTTTTTTTTAATGTGAATTAACTTTTCATGGAACACAGAAGTGGACCAGTTCTATTGTTCTTTACTCATATAAAATAAGTCATCTTCAGTATTGTCTGGTTTCTTGCTCTTTAAAATACTTAATGGATTGCAAGGATTTGACATCCTGCTGTGACCTAGCTGACCTACTGCTAGAATAAAGTCTATTAAAATGTCTTTCACCTTGTAAAAGTTGTGTACTTTAATCTTTACACTTGGATGAGTTGTTTGTATATGGAATATTTTCTCTGCTTGTAACATCCTAATTCATTTGGAGAAATTGGTTGCCTTACTGGACTCCTGGTAACATGCTCTCACAAATTTGGATCAAAGCCTGGAAAACCAGCTTTTCCTGAAGTGTGGACAACATTCTGTGTTTCCGGAGTGCTCCTGGAAAGGTAAGGCTATCTTTTCTACTTCTATGGACCCTAAGTTAATAACTTAAGAAAGTTAACAGTTGGAAGATGCCAGAGAAGTTAGCAGTAGCATAGTTTGGATAACCTAAGGACCGACCCAAGTCTTGGATTAAAGCATAATCTAAGACTCCATATATTAAAAGGAATGGTTAGGATAGTCTGCTCTGAGCTTCTGCATAACATGTCCTCATCCAGTAGCAGCCTCAAGAAACCCCTATTTCACAGAGTCAATCTGAGCAATAAAAATATGACTTCAGGTGTCTTTTCGTTTGAATATTGCTTTTGCTACCTTTGGAACATGCTCCTCATTGCCTAAATATAGATTTGCAATTTGGAGAAATAATGCAGTTTTGGAGCAAACCCTCTTATCACATGGGACTGATTTCCCACAGCAACTGTTATGCACCAGACCTCAGATCCTTTCAGAGGAAATAAAATTCGAAGATTCATTCTAAAACCTGAATGAACCCACCCAAGGGAAAAACACTGTCGCAGATGCTCCTGATGTGCATCCAGTGAGTGTGTGCCAATAGAAAGCTTTCAAACCATGGCGTGTTCTTTATGGGTGTTGTATTCACCTTCCTGTCAGCCTTTTTTTTTTTCCTTTTTTTTTTTTTTAATTGTTGAAAGCTTCCTCAAGCTTCCACACAGGCCCCATGCTCTGATTTGCTGGGAGTGTGTTCTCACATAAGACCAGGAAGCACAGTGCTGGAGTCACCTGACCTGGGTCCTCTTTGAGCTTGGTAAGTGTCCCACTTGAGTGAAGGGACACTGCAAAATGCAGCATCACAGACAGTCCTTGTGGGCCGTGCTTACATAAGCACCTGCACGGCTAAATATTGATGTCTATGTGAGCTACTCACCATAGGCTCCTTTTGTACTCAGCAGAGAAACCAGGAACTTTTCAGTTATCCTTAGCAGATTAGATTAATCACCTGTGGGTATTGGTTTTTTCTTGGCATGAACCTTAAAAAAGAGCTTGGCCCAAATGGCTCGGATACAGATGTTTGGTCAGATGATTCTATTCCCGATAGGTGCTGAACTGGGAATTAGTCACTACCATGAGCTGATTGTTACTAATGAGCTAGATGTATCTGGCTCCCTTGTTTTTTGGGAGTTCGGTTGAGCAGTCTCGCCCCTGGACAGCCTCAACTTCCCCAGAATACAAAATTCCTTCTTCTCTTGCGCCTCAAACCCATTTTTGTGTTAGTCAAAGGCTTGAATTTAGCAACCCTTTCTTGCTGAAGCCCAGCCAGGGGCCTGTCCCTGTGTGTCCCCAGTGTGGGTGCTGGGGTAAACATCTCGGACTGCCCTTGCTGGGACCAGCTCCACACAAGACACAGCAGCAGCAGAATCTGTTGTCATGAGTTATCATGTAGTGCCTCCTTCCCTTGACAAATAATAATCCATTTCCCAGAGCACTCCACCAGGATGACCAATTTCCTCCTGAGTTTCAGAAGCAACCAGGCCCCCTCTCCTCTGGGGGCTGCCCACTCCACAAGGTTAAAGCCAGTTCTCAGTACCAACGTTCATGGCTCTCATAATTTCAGGATCATCTGCCAAAATCCTCACTGGTCCTGTGTTGGAGAAACAGCCAGGATATGATTCTGTGGGTGAGGCAACAAGAGGTTCCTTGGGAGGGAGGGAGATCACCTGAGCCCATGTCTTTAGACTGTATGAATTTTAAGTAGATGCTGAACAAAAGACAGAAACTGTCAATGGAAAAGGATCCAGAGCACAGGACACCCATTTGTTAACCAGTGCCATAACAAAGAGGCTTTTTGGGCGAGTAAGTCTTGAACCCTGTTCTCTGGGGTGCCACAGACTGAACAGGAAGGAGTGACAGCACCTCACCTCTTTTTTCTCTCCAATGGATGGAAGTTGCCGCATCATTGCTTTGTCCGTCCAGTCATTGTCCCTGCTGGCTTGTAAGAGCCTGTGCCAGCTTATGCTTCTGCTAGTGCCAGCCTCAGGCACTAGCTTATTATCTTTTCCTCTGCTGGATATGCTACTCATCTTCTGTCCTACCCAGGATTTTAATTTAGTTTATTCCAAAAAGGGATAGAAGGAAGCTTGTACACATGAAAGAAAACTGTTCTCAGTGCAGTTCCAATGCCTGGAAGAGCTTGAACTCTTCTTGACATACCTGCCTAATAATATGCCTTGGTTGAGTCTCTAGGTTTGAGAAATAGAAAAGGCATCCAAAATTTTGAACAGTCAAAACATTGACTTCTAAGGCTTGTGGCTGGCTAATGTACTTTCCTTGCGTTTAGTCTTGGGTGCATAATGTGCCATCTTTTACAAAGTTTGGTCAGTGCTAGTGTATAGTTTACTATAAAGCAGGTTCACAATTTACAGATTTTTCTGTGTATGCTATGTTACTGCCAGACTTAATGTTTACAAACTTAGAGGGATATCACTCTTGCGAGTATCTCCTCACTTTTACACAAGCTTTCAGAAAGGTTTTGACCAACAAAGATTTCTCTCCAACTCATTGAAGATACAGAGCTCTCCTCTAACTACATGAAGTTAGATAGCGGTGTAATATTGTGAGCAGGAGAGAATCAGACCTCCTGAGAGGCATGAACTAGGAGATTTGCTACTCGCATAACTAAGTGAATTAGGGGTGAGATTATACATGTAATGATCTGCTCTTTACTCAGGGTAATGCAGCTCTGAGTTCACTGGGGAACAAAGACATGATTGCTTGTTAATTTGAGAAGTGTGTAGAAGAACTCCAGGGATTGTTTTATCTGAGACTTTTGACAGAAAGCTTATTAGGGCGGGTCAGAGGAATCACCCAAAGTTCATGTTTATGTGCTTTTTATATTTAATGTTGTGGTGCTGCAAATGTAAAATTTCAACCAAGATCATAGCTTAAAATATGACTGTGCGAAGTAAAAATCTAGGTACAAAATAAAACGTGCCAGTGGCAGTCCTCTGAAACTGCTTTTTCCAGTGTGATTTATTCAACATCTGTTGGTTGTCTCATTGTGTGAGAAGAATATGTGAGCGTGAAAAAGATAAAAGACCATTACCCAGTCTGTTTGTTTTGTTCTTTAACAGTAAGGAGCCTTAATTTACAAGGCTGCTAATTTATGTCATTTTTGTTCCTACTGTACAGGCTTAAAAAATTCTGGTAATATTTGCTGTAGTGTTCAGGAACATGAACCTGATAAAAGAATGAGAGTCTGCTGCTGTCTAATACCCTCTGCTTTGCTGACTCTTTGCACATGGGTTAGCACTTTGACTGTGAAGTTACAGGAGAAGCAAACTTGATGGCAGATGTAACCGTCTTCGTGAAATGGAAATATTTATTTAGAAGTGTTTTGACAAGCTTTTGGGTCATCTGAAGGAGAACTTGTGTACCTGAAATTTAGTTTGTTTTTCCCAGCAATAACTCGTGATCTAATAAAAACACTTCTTCACCCCCAAAATCCAGATCCCTCTGCAGAGCCTTCCTACACTTCCAGCAGATAAACCCTTCCTCCTGCACAACTTGGTATCATTACAAACTGACTGAGGGTGCACTTGATTTCCTTGTCCAGAGCATTGATAAGGGTGTTGAATAGGACTGGCCCCAGTACTGAGCCGCTGCTGACTGGCCACCACCTGGATGGTTCTCCATGCACCACCACTCCCTGGGCCCAGCCATCAGCCAGTTCTTAACCCAGCGAGGAGTCCACCTGTCCAAACCATGGGCTGCCAGCTTCTCCGGAAAAATGCTGTGGGAGATATTTAAAGGCTTTATTGATGTCCAGGTAGACACATCTACAGCCTTCCCCTCACCCTCCAGGCAGGTCACTTTGTCATAAAAGGAGGTCAGGTTGGTCAAGCAGGATCTGCCTTTCCTAAATCCATGCTGGCTGGGCCTGATTCCCTGGTTGACCTGTATGTGCCACATGATGGCACTCAAGATGAGTTGTTCCATGAACTTTCCCAGCACTGAGGACAGGCTGACAGGCCTGTAGTTCCTCGGATCCCATCTGTCCCCATAGACCTGTGAGCACAGTGAGTCACTAACTAATTCCTCTGGATTGCAGGGGGTCTATTCTGCTCTCCATCCTTGCGCACCAGCTCACAGCGCCAGTTGCCCTGGGGCTAACCAAGTCTTTCTGTTGAAGACTGAGGCAAAGAAGGCATTTTCCAGCCTTTCCATCTCAGCCTTTTTCTTGCCCATGGTTACAATGTTCGCCTCCACATCCAACAAAAGATGAAGATTTTCCTTAGCCCTCCTTTTGTTGTTAATGTATTTACGAAACCACTTTTTATTATCTCACATAGCAGTGGCCGGATTGAGTTCTAGCTGAGCTTTTGCCTTTTTAATTTTCTCTCTACATGACCTAATGACATCCTTGTACTCTTCCTGAATTGCTTTCCCCTTCTTCCAAATACCATAAACTGTTTCCCCCCTGAATTCACGGGAAAGCTTCCTGTTTAGCCAGACTGCTCTTCCCCACTGGCTTATTTTTCAGCACATAGGGATGAGCTGCTCCTGTGCCTGTAAGATTTCCTTATTTAAAGGATGTCCAGCCTCCGTGGACCCCTAAGGGCTATTTCCCAACAGACTCTCTGAACCAATGTCCTGAACAGGCCAAAGTCCACCCTCCAGAAGGCCAAGGCAAGAGGTTTTGTTAACCCCGTTCCTTACTTCCAACTTCAGGTGCCCAAAAGCAACATTTGGCCTTCTCCTTTCAGCTAAGCTGAAAATGGTAGGGAAAATATATGCTAGAGTGGCATTAAGAACTTAACTGCTTTAAAGCTAAATTACCACGAAGGACCTTCTACTGCCAACTTACAATTAAAGATTTGTATATTACAGTGAATCTGTAATGAAGGACTGAGGTGCTATCACAGGATAACCATTTTAGTTGCCTGAATTAATAATTATTTAATAATGCATTTGTTTATTAAGAATCGAATTCCAGAACATAATCCAGATTTTCCCCCTCCCCTTGTGAGATGAAATACCACTATTTTCTTCCTAGTTTTAATTTCTTCTACTAAATTAAAAAATCTTATTGCAAGTGAGCTTTTTAAAAAATGATGTGTGCCAGTCATATTCTTTGTAGAGAAATTTTTTATTGGGGAAACCTGGAACATTTTTGTTTTCGCAGTCTGGTTGTCCTTACTACCAACAGGGGTTTTAGCTATTTATTTGTAGGAGAATACAGTTTGGAAGTAAAATATATGATTATGCTCTTTTATATGCTGTTTTCTTCAGTCATCTAGAAATGGGCAGTATAATGACACATTCTTGTGTATTTCCATTTGATTTCAGTTACTGCCTCTAAGCAATGTATTTTGGCTTTGGTTTACTTCCCACAGCCAAGGAGACCAGAATCTCATTTTGACTTAATTGAAATAAAAATGCCATGGAAACTGTGAATAGGCATTCCCTAGATGTAAAATCCTAGCCTTGTTGAATTCAAATACTGGCTAAACCTACCCCACAGTTGCCTTGGTCTTCTTGTAGTGTAACCTTCATTACACACAGTGTCTATCCTGAGCGTCTTTCCCATGCTGCCAATGGCAATTTTGCAGTTGCGGTGTTATTTTTATTTGTCCCCAGTGTTCTAGACAGATGTGGAAGATATGTGTTTTGGAGCATATTAAATGCCCTGTTTAAGCATTCTCATTGCCATCAGAGATGAGGGGTAAGCCCCAGAGCAGTTGCCTGTGACTTCTGGCCAGAAGTGCTCCTACCAAGGCTTGCTTTGGTAGCAGCGTAGCCAGTGCATTTCCCCGACTCTCTGGTGTCTTTTGGCAGTAATAACTGCCTTTTACCTAGGTATTTCTAGCCTATTTCCATGAAGTTTGGAGGAATTTAGAATTTCTGACACTCGTGTTTCTTTGTTGCACTTGTTTGAAAATTTCCTGAAAGTTGTGAGAACTGACAGACTGAGGAAGGGATAGGGAAAAATGCTGCAGTCACAGAAATAATTTTTTTCTTACGAAAACAGGACAAAAATTATTATAATAATTGTAATTTTTTAACATCCCAAATCTCTTACTACAGTCACAGCCTTATGGCATGTCAGTGTGACAGAGCTCTTATCATAAAGACCCTATAATCTGTTTTAAAAAGATAGACAGTAGAGATGAGCAATTCTGAAGTGTTTAATACATCACTTTAGAAACAATTATGTTTTCTGAATTGGAGTCCGGAAGCAGCTTACTGTCATGTATGCTCATAGTCATTTCCACTTAGTGCAGATTTGAAAATCCAAATATTGAATTTGGTTATGTGTAGCATATTTGGGGGAAAAGAATATTTAAAAAAAATTGCAAGTGCTAGTCTACCCTATGTAAAACTATATCCCAAAGGCCAAATTACACTGTAATGTTACTTAACAATGCAATGAGCTGT
Organism: Dryoscopus gambensis; assembly: GCA_013389985.1. Classification (NCBI taxonomy): domain Eukaryota; kingdom Metazoa; phylum Chordata; class Aves; order Passeriformes; family Malaconotidae; genus Dryoscopus; species Dryoscopus gambensis. The sequence goes on along the minus strand of WEIT01028315.1, from coordinate 83,697 downwards.
AAAATAGGCAATTTTTATGCAGCTGAGCCCTCAAGCTTATTCTTCCTTCTAAGGCACTGCTTTCTTACTGTGGAAAGAAACAAGTGAATAATATACATTACTTTTTTTAATGTTCATTATGCTGCTATCATTTTTGAACAGGGAGGACAATGAGATAATCTAAATTATATAGATCACTTGTTTTCTTCCCGAATAGGAATGATAATGGACGGCTTTGTTTTGATGGCTTTATTGCCTGCAAGATAATGAAATATCCCAGCATGGATTTCATTAGATTTTCTCGAGTCTCACTATGATACACCCATTAAGAGGCCAGATCTCCTCTTCGATATAAATGGAACCAGATATTACAGAGATTTTAGCACACTGTGAAAATCTGGGCGTAAGTGTCACCAAAAGAATTACCGGGTCTTTAGATCAAGGCTGGCTTTGGTCGTGAGAGACACAGAAGCACTAACGCAGTTTATCAAAGTGAAATAATTCATGATGACAAAGGTATGAGGCTATGAGAGCTTTGGTATTTAAACTTTGTCATTACTCACAGGGCTCAGGGCTAGAGAGCATGTGCTGCTTAAGTATCCAAATCCTTGCTCTGGTTTCATTTGGTGGCTTTTAGGGCATGGGGCAAAGAGCACACAGGTCTGTCCTGTCACCAGCAAATCAATCCTGTGGAGAGAGTCAAGCATCTGTGCATCAAGACAGCTGCAAGGAAGGACTCCTTATGGCATTGACTGGGAAGCAGTGTGGCCACCTGGGGTTTGAAAAGATAAGGTCATAGTGTCTTTCAAACAGCCATACTGTCTGTATTCTCATCCCAAGGATCACAGGAAGAGACTACGACTAGAGGGAGCAGAGACATATGAGCCCCATGAGGCTTTTTTCTCCTCAAGCGTCATGTTCTTATAATGAACAGCTGCATTTTTTATTTCTACAAGGATGACAACAAATACTTGTTGGAATAAGACCAGGAAGACACATTGTATGAAAACAAAAAATATTCCCTATTTGATTCTTACATGAATAGGAGATGTCTGGAGCTGGAAGTAAGATAAGCCAGAGGGTAAGGTTATGCAGTGACTTATAAAATTTGTCAATTTGTCATANGACAATTATTCATTGGGAAAAAGCCTGACGCAGTTCTGAGGTTTAATATATGCCTTTTGGACAGAAGGGATGAGGAACCATCGGAGGCCACACAGAGATGAGTTGCAGTAAGTAAAAAAAAAAAAGAGATGAAAGCTGAGGAGAATTTGAAGGCATCAAAGTAATGGGCTGCGACAGATCCGATGTTTTATCATTTCTTTCTTTTCTCCTTGTGATCTCTGCAACAGATAATTACTAGTTCCCATCAGTGATTCTTTTCTTGTATCAAAGTGTTATAGCAATGCTCCAAATAAAAAAATTGGCAGCAAATCTAAAATGAACTAGCGCAGGAAAAAAAGTTATTCACACTGTTTGCTGTAGTTTCCTTACGGTGACCCCTACACTGTCTAAAGCCAGATGTGCCTGCCAAGGGAAGAGAATCACAGGTGTGATGCCTGCCTGGGCTTTTATCTCCTGAATTTCCTTCTTTGCCATGGAACAATTTATGTGAGGGGCTCTCAGCCAGACTTGACCACTGTACTACTGACACCATTAAATGCTGCAATTTGAGATGAAGAGAGGAAAGTGAATTTCTGTTCTCCCCTCCCTCTCCTTATACTTGCCTGAAATGGGATTAGTCCTTTTCTGTGTCTGAAACCACAGCAACAGTTTTCTAAGTGTGGCTGTGGAACAGTCCTTGCAGCATAGCTTTTCCACAAGATGTGAGTCAGCTAAAAACCTGCCCTGAAAAAAACCAGGTTATCTGATAGCTAGCATAGATTGAAACAAGATTTCAGGTTTTCAACGTATTTTGTGAAGAATGAATTGAGATTCTAAGAACTGAGTGTGTCTCCAGTTGTTTCGTGGCTCCTTTCCCACCAGTGCAGATAGGGAAGCTGAAGGGAGATGGTGTAGTACTTACACTGCCTGTCTTCATGACTGCTACAGACAAGTAGCAGACACATCAGGGGCCCTGTCTGATGAAGCAAAATAGCAGCAATGCCAGGTTGGACTGCTGGCTGAGCTACTCATCAGTCACAGCTCCGCATGTCTGATTCAGTATTCTACAATGACACCTGCTTTTTAAGAACACTTAGGCTAAATTATTTTGAGATGAAACTAAAAGAGAGAGTTGCCTGTCTGTGTGCTTCATTCTAATGCTTTCCCTGTGTCTGGCCCTTTTTGTCCATGCAAATTTATGTCGCTTTTTTTACAAAGCGTGATTTAATTCATGATTGAATTGCTTTTGCTGGTTTATTTTCATGCATTTTCAGAATTCAGATTCACAGGAGAGAAGATACGGGGAATAAGCTGGCCTTCTCCCATAACAGACAGATGTTACGGGGAACCCTAATGTGAATAAAGACTAGAGATTACTTTGTTTATCTCTTGGTGTTTGTGTGCCACCCAACATCTCCAGCCCAAATGTTTGACAGCTACTGAAACACAGCAGCACCTGTTTTGTTTCCCCCCGCCTTTTTTTTTTTTTTTTTTTTGTTATTTTTTTGGCAAATTTTTGGCA
>WEIT01028315.1:44554-81071 GCA_013389985.1 Dryoscopus gambensis | reverse complement strand
TTTTTTTTTTTTTTTTGTGGTATTACTAGGACTAAATTTTGGCAGCAAACAGATGCTCTGGGACATAAACTTGTGCTAAACATTTGCGCAATGTAAGCTGCGGCTGGAGACAGATCACTCCTGCTGGAATACCTGTGATGATTTCAGGGGAGATTGCTCCCCCAGGTGGAGCAAATATGAGGTCTTTTTGTCCACCTCAGGGTAAAGTAAGCCAGAGCAGGTTAAATTGTCTTCTAGTGAATATTAAATCAACATAGCAGCTGGTACAGGACTGATTAAGAAGAACTCCAATCAGTTCTCCTCATTTGGATGGAGAAGTGTTCCTCTCCAGCAGGGAAGTGATAAAAAATGGTTCAACAGTCATTTCTATAGAGCATGTATGACCATGGTTATATTTCCCTTTGAAGGCCCCACCCAAGGAAATGTAGAAACATTTTGAAGACAGTCCTTGAAAGGTTGGATTTCTCAAGTAAGAAATGAATAAAACCAAGCCCAAACCCACAGAAAGCCAGATAATAAAATGTTCAGTTTTATTTCTTCCCCAGTGGTCTGAAAAGATTATTAGAAAGATCATCAAGATCTGCTCTGACAGCTACTCCTAAGCTCACTGGGACTTAAATGGGTTAGGAAAGAATTCCCTTAAGCATTGTGGAGACAGAGTTATTGATGGCTTTTTTTGCCTGGTCGGATAAAGATTGGTTACCTCTTCTGTTGCGGGCTAGGAATAGTCAGCACACATGCTAGAAGAGAAGAGGATTAATAACAATTAATGTGTTTATTTTGCCTTACTGACATTTTAATATGTATTGATTGGAATTTTGCTTTTATAAGAAATATTCATTTTTTTTCTGCCACTCACAGCAGTATTTTCTCCTGCCTAGTGGTGTGCCATATCCTCTGCTTCCTTCTAGTCCCTGTTCTTCCTCTTTTCCTGCTGTTCCTCATTGCCCTGAGGAACCTCTTGGACTGCATTGAAGTTTCTGTCTGGCTTGCACCCAGGGAACTTTATCCACACAGAAACCACCTTAAAGAGGACACTGATATATGTGAGAGCCTCCACAGAATATGGGCTTGAGCCACCACTTGCGTGCTTGACTCAGCATAAAATCATAGAATGGTTTGAGTTGAGAGGGACCTTTAAAGATCATCTGGACAAAACCCCTCTGCAGTGAGCAGGGACATCTTCAACCAAATCAGGTTCCTCAGAGCCCTGTTCAGCCTGACCTTGAATGTTTCCAGGGGTGGGGCATCCACTGTCTCTCTGGGCAACCTGTTCCAGTGCCTCACCACCTTCACAGTCAAGAATTTCTTCCTAATATCTAATCAAAACCTACACAGCCATTACGCTATGTCCTATCACTGCATGTCCTTGTAAAAAGTTCCTCCCCCGTTCTCTTGTAGCCCCCTTTAGGTACCTTCCCCTTTAGGAAGATGCTATAATGTCACTCCAGAGCCTTCTCTCAAGGCCGAACAACCCCGGCTCTCTCAGCCTGTCTTCATGGGAGAGGTGCTCCAGCCCTCTGATCATTTTCATGGCCTCCTCTGGACTCACTCTGGCAAGCTGATGTCGTTCCTATGTCAGGGACCCCAGAGCTGGATGCAGTACCATGTAGGGTCTCATGAGAGCAGAGCAGAGGGCCAGAAGCCCCTCCCTTGCCCTGCTGGTCGCACAGTGGTTGATGCAGCCCGGGATACAGGTGGCTTTCTGGGCTGCAAGTGCACTTTGCCAGCTCATGTCCAGTTTTCTTTGGATACCGGTGGTTGCCCTGACCCAGGTGCAGCACCTTGCACTTGGCCCTGTTGAACCTCATGAGGTTCCCATGGCCCCACTTCTTGAGCTTTTGGTCATCTGGCTCCTCTGCCCCAGCCTCCTCTTCTTCCTGTCCCAGGCCTAGGTCTGACTCTGCTGTACCTGGCCAATCTTTATTTCTCATTGTTTTGATTTGCATCCTTATTCATAAAGAGCTGGTCCCTCCCTTGGGTTGCTTGAGTGCCACTGGAAGTACAATTAAGTACAAATTCTTTTGTTTATCCCAGGCAGGTCCCAAATGACTCACAGCAGCTGTTCAGGGGAGTTTCCCAGTGCTCCTGCATGTTGAGAGGTTTTCTGGATTGTGTCAGTGAGGGAAATGGGTGCACTGTCCTCAGGGAGGGTTGCACCTCTGGGCATTTCAGCTGCCAAACTCTCCAGAGCACCTGTGGAGTGCCTGAGTTTATCTAGACCCTATGGGAAGCACAGTTCCAGTTTCTGATGCTAGCTTCCACTTTCTACTGCATTTCAAGTCCCTCCTCTGAAGCAAAGGGTAAGAAGGTGGAAATAAAGGCCCTGGAAAGTTACGTGGCTAAGCAGTGTTCACTGTTCACTGCTTTGATTCTTAGAAATGGTTATACTCTTCTTGCTAAAACTTTCTGGAAAAATTAGTCAAAATTAGATATCACATATGGACAATTTCAGTTCAGACAGATGAAGTTGTGCAAGGAATAATTAGCTCAAAAGCAGGTCTTCTAATATGAAATGTCCAGCCACTTTCCTAACAGGCAGCATGACTAAATTTGCTATGACTAATCCTTGGTATTGATTTTGTTGGCTGGTTGTAGAAAGAGAGTTTGTCTGACTCTGGTAATTAAATTTAGTTAATCAGAATAAATGGCTATGCCATTTGTGAGGATCACTGCTTACTTGTCTGTTTTCTTCTTTCCTGCACAGGTTCTCTTATGCTGCCCCAAAGACCATCAGACCATGGAATAAAGTTCCCACAAACTGATACTGTCTTTTTATATCTGAAGTTGTCTCTTTGCAGTAGCTAAGCCAAGCATTTAAGTAACCATATTGTATGATTTTCGAGACTTCCAATAGGAACTGCTTGCAAAAATATATTTATTGTCTAGCAGCCATGTATTGTCTCTATCCAACAAGGATATTTTAGCTGTGGTTCTACTAGTGCTGAGTGTAACACAGTACTAGACCCTCGCTTTAAGAAGACAGTCTGTCTTCAGTGAGTGTTTGCAGTTCCTTAGTGAGTCCAAGACTATGGCGACAAACTGCGGAACAAATGAGATGAAGGGGCTTAGGTTTTGTAGCCTTGTCACACTGCATCTTAAGTCATTCTCTGCCTGGACATGCCCTGTTCTGATGCTTGGTTTAAGAGTTGTCTGTTAAAGGGCATTTTAAAGCAGTGGCAGCATAGATTTTATGCTATTCCTGATTGTCCTGTTTTTCAGTTCTGAAGGCAGTGAGCTAAATTTTTTTCTGAGTATTTTTTATAAGGCTGCACTAAAGGGCTCTTAGTATAGGGGCAGAGAGGGAAGAAGGTCTTTCTGCCTCTGCTTCTCTACAGGGAGGAGATTCAATCAAGGCATTATTTTGATGTATCTAGAAAATGGGAAACTTTCTGTGTTGCTCACAAAGGGTGATGCTGATTAGGAGAGAATTGGAACATCGAGTGCTCAGCTCAGCAGGAACAAAGGAGAGGTGACGAGCCTGTGATGTGTCTTCACAGTGTACACTGCAATTCAAGGCTATACAATGAGTTCTCCTGCCCCAGCTCTTCACTCCAGCACAATCTTTGACCTCATCTCCTCCTCCTCCAGGATTCAGAAAGCCTCTTCTATGCCCTACAGGAACCCTGCTCTGCAATAAGGCAGGGCTGGGAACCAGGATAGCTGCCTTTAGGGGCAGGTGGTGAATGCACAGCTCGAGTTCTACCCTTCTGCTCTGCTGCTGAGCACGAGGAGTTGTAGTGGAGTCAGGAATTCACAGGCTCTGGGGCCAGGTTGTGCAAAAGGCATCTGGGCTGGGCTGTGTGCTGTGATGCAAGGCAAGGCATAATGCCTCTGTTCGGAACACTGCATTTCATTTGGATGTACATGCCTGAACAGCACTGGGACTGTTGGGATTACATTTGTGTAACACCACAATTCAGGCACAATGGCAGGGTGCAGGCTGAACCTGTTTCTGTTCCCTTTCTGTGTGAGTCCTTCAAAGTTTAAGGTGTGCTGGGTAGTGCACTAAGTGTCCTCACAAAAACCCAAGTAAGACATGCTCAAGTAATGTTAACCCTTTTCTGAGGTGCATTTTCTTAATGAAAATACAGCACATGAAATCATTCTGGTCTCAACTTTACTAGTGGGTCTAACAGGTCTTTTGGTTCTGTCCATATGGCCCTCAGACAAACCACATCTCCAGCTTTCCTTAATGAAGATTTTTTAAGAAAGTTGCTTGATGCCAAAAGCAACCTGTCCTCATAGCCTTCTTCATCAATCAATGGGATAATTAGTGACTGGCCATGAAAAATAAGCAAAGACTAGACCTAGAAGCACAGTCTGAGGAAAGGGATGCTTTATGGGGCAGCTATGGAAACTGAGGTCAGTTTCTTACGCCCTGTGGTGTGCTAAGAATCTGTAGCAATCAGCATCCAGAAACCTACTTGGATACTTCTGAGATGAAATCAAGCTTCACATACTGCTGGCTTCTCCTGGGCCCTGTAAGATGCCCAGGGAAGCTCAGAAGCCTGATTGGTAGCTGCTGTCGTGTGGTGGTTGAATGGCAAGAGAAGCACCTTTCCAGGCAGAATAAACCTTTCCACTGGCTTGCAAGGCTAACTACTGCATATGCTACCATAATTCTTCTTGCTCAAAGGACAGTCCAACATAAGAGCTGTACCAGGCAGGCTTCAGACAAAGCTATGCCCAGTTGGACTGATCTCCAGCCTGGAAAATCAGAGGTGTCGAGGAGATCCAAAGAGAGAGGAAGACTCGTTCTCATGACAGCTCCCACAGGACTTGAGCTTTCTTTGCACAGAGTTGTCAGCTCTTGGTGCCTTTGGAGCTCAGGTTTAGTTTGCCTTCTGCAATGGGCACTGTCCCACAGTCTGAGCAGGGGTGGGTTGGTGACAGTGGCAGAATCCACCAACAGCTCCAGAGGAAGCAAGGTAGTGAGTCAGGTCCAGAATCCATCTGGCAGCAGCAGACACTGCTGCAATGTGAGTTTGAGATTCACACAAGACGCAGGGCCAGGAGGGACTGGGACGTGACAGTGACCAGGATGCTGAGTGGCAAGGGATACCACATGGGACAGGGACCTGTGGTGTTAGCCAGGGAGGGCCAGGGAAGCTCCTGGTTCACATGGTTCAAATCTTAACATTTGTCTTTCTCTAAAGGAGTTTTACAGTGAACTGTTTTGTCAAATATTTTATTTTGATTGGATGCTGATAAGGTGAAATATGAATCAATACACATTTAAAAAGTAGGTTTACTTTCCTGAAAGTCTTCAGTATTACCATGAAGTCCAGTATGAAATATTAAGACTCTGCTCAAATGATGTCATTCTGGAACTAGTACCAAAACATCGTGACCACCCAATTAGCTTCCTCAAACCAAGGTCACCTCATTATTTTTTTTTTTTTTGACATAGAATATTTTGTTTGATAGGAATAAGGAACAAAATGAGCTGAAAGCAGCACTGAACACAGCATGTTGTATTTCTCCTCGTCTATAAATGACATTCTCAAGACCTTGGTGCATGCACTTACTTCAGTGTGCAGGCGCATGAAACGGTTCTGGAATAGTTCAAGTGTGGTGGAGAGGATTGCATGAGCAAATTCCTGTAACCCTGGCAACATCTTGTCTTGAAAACATCCAGCTTCTTCCTTTGTATGTCTTGCTGTTCTTAAATCTAGCAACTAGGTCAAATCCTCTAGTTCTCTGACGTGTGGAACTAAACGCTTCAGGTGATTATAGAGACACTTGTAAGAATGGCAATGAGACAGGCTTTTTGTGCTAGTATTAACAAAACAAATGTACTATTGTACTGTGTGATTCACAATTAATTCACACACATCTTTGGCTGGCTTTTTCCACTAGTGTTTATATCTGTGCTTGCTTGTGTGAATGCATTTGAGCAGATTAATATTTGAGTACTTCTCCAAATTAAATACATTTTAAGAATTGCAATATGAATGAGGAAACTCCCTTCTCAGATGTAGAATGAAGAACCACAGAAAAAACAGTGAGGCACAATTTTCCTGGATTTTCTCTGTATATTGCTCTGTATAAACAGGCATTCTTTAGATTGATCAGATAAAAATGAAAGAGAAGATCAACAACAAAAAAACCAGTGTGAAAATCAAGATTAGGACTACAGAAAAATGGCACTCATTTAGACTTTATAATGTACTTGAAAGCAAATAAGAAGTTTATTCAGCAGAATAGGTGCCCAAATAGACTTATTACATCACAGAAAGCCTTACAAATAATTAAACATTATTTTGTTTTCAACTGAATCCAATAATTCTTAACTTGATGATAAAACATGCTAATTCCCATAAACAAATTTGAATTCAAAATACTGAATGCAGTCAAACTTGAAACTTAGGCAATATTCATCCCATAATTCTAAAAGAATAATTAAAGGCAAGGAATTAGATGGAGAATAGTATAAAACACAACATAGATTTGCCATCTCCTGACAGTAGATTATGTCAGTCTAACCTAATGTGTATCCCTAATGATTCAATTAATTTTTGATAAAAGGGGAGTGAAATAGCTCCAATCTGCCTGAACTTAGGTTAAACATTTCCTCACCGGAAATGATTACAAGGGCTGGAGTTCTCTGTGTTAATTTGTATAGGATAACTAAGGAAATGTCTGATAAGGAGATTGCAAGGGGTGAGTAGTAGAAAAAACAAGAACTGAATTCCTTGGGTACTGGATATGGGACCTTAGAGTTTGGCAGAAGAAGTAGAAACATGCTGATGAGTTCTTGGTGGTAACAGCTGGGAGGTAGGAACAGTACAGGAACAAAAGGATGACGCTAAATCTTGACATAAGAAAGAAATAATGACATTATAGAAGTCAAAATTACAAGGTTACTAAGTAGCTAAAATTCCTGCTGTAAGCTGGAGTTCATCAGCTGGAAGCAAAGGAAGAAGGAACAAAACTTTTTTATTCTAAGCAGTTGCAGGGCGAGCAGGTTGAGATGCAGCTGTGGGAAGGCCAGGCCAGCAAGGGGCCTGTGGCTGGATCAGGCAGAGGACTTTCAGCAGACACTGGAAAAGTCTTATTTACCCTCTGTGAAGCACTGGTAAGGTCCCACTCAAAACACAGCACATGGTTGTGATGATCTGTCTTTTCTGAAGAGGAGTAAGAATGAAGGTAAGAAGGAGAGAAGAATCAGAAGAAAGGAAAACCCATTTTCTGGCAGCTAACCAAAAGATCTCACTGCATTTAACTGACCTAAATGCTGATACAAGAACAACTGGAAATAAACAAGGACAAGAATAATTTCCAAATGGAAATGAGCCCAATGTTCCTAACCAGTAGATGATCACTGATACGAGTGAAAAATAAACTTAGATATTTGTCTCTTTATGGGAAAATGTGTATGACATGGCTAAGAGAGATAACAGAAAACTAGATCTGTTGATCCAAGAAAATCCTTTCTCGCGTAATCAAACTCCTCACATGGTCTTATCCTCAGGAAAAGGAGAAAAATTTGGGCAAAACTCCACCAAATTCTCTTGTCTTTCAAGTGGTCATGAAATGGGAAAAGGGGACATAGTGTCTGTCTGAATATTGATCTATTTGGATGTCCAGTAGAGTTCTTTATTCTGAAATACTTCCCTATTGGAATAAACCAAAACAATTTGTTCAAAATACAGTTTCTCAGTACCGAGTAGTAAGTACTGAAGAGATATTCTTACTTATTTAATCACCATTATCAATACATTTACTAATACTCATCTAAAATAGAACTTGTAAAATATTGAAGGGGCTACACAGAGCTGTGTTATAATGTATAGACATGTGTAGAGGAATTAAATTACAGAACAGGAACAGATTGTATAAACACAGCAATTATTTAGATAATTCCGACTATGAGTGCTAGATAAAGGGAGAGTCTATAAATGTCTGCTTACTTGTTGCCTCCCTTGTGAGACATCCTATACTCTATATCAAATACAGGATATCCAATACAGAGCAGACAAGTTGAGAGGGCCAAATAGTAAAATGGATGATGATGCCAACAGAAAATTTTGCCTAACGAAAGGGGTCTGCTGAAAAAGAAAAAGTGCTGCAGGAGAGGGATATGAGGTTTGCATTTGGCAAAATTATCCCTGAAACACAGCTTGTTTATGAATCTGCTGCTTATATTTTAAAAGGTCCCTCATGAATAGCTGTATAGTTTGCAAAGTGAGATAGTGGTATGATGAAAATAAAGGACATTTAATATATTTATTTTTAAAAGTAGCACAAACTTCATTGCCTACTTTTGCTGCAGTTTTCAGAGATTAAGCAGAGACTCTGCCTTTAGGTATTTTTTTCCATGCATTTGGAAACAAAACCAGAAGCTGCCTTATATGACCGTACATGAGAACTTAAATAACTGTCTTTTTGTATTTATTTCTTTCTCTTTTATGTAGAAAATATTGCTAAATCACGGATGCAATTATTTAATTCCTTTGTATCTGTGTAATGTCTTCCACTTGACTATCAGGGTGTCACTATGGTAAAGGCTTTTCTTTTACAAGAAACAACAAAAGTACTGATGTTACTTCTGGGAATGATGATAAAATTGTTCAGTTGTGGGGGCATCATATGTGCTGGTAATTACTTTTATATTTAGGATCGGAAATGACAATCTGAAATCAGAGTATCTCATTAGTAGTAATGCATTTTAATTTCTGACAAGTGGAGTATTCCCAAGGAAATGACAGATGTTAGAACTACAGTGAATTACATATGGCTTAAGATACTTCAAAAAGTGGCAAAACATTAAGAAAATTCCTTGATTGCCTAGAGTAACAGCGTGAATCAGTCTTTGCTAATATCCCAAATTTTTACTAGGTGAAAAAAATTTGAAGGCTCTGGCAGACTGCTAAAGAAACTCTGTTTTAGCACATTTTGATCTCTTCTTGCCTAACAGTACCTATCAATACACCCTTTTTGCAATCGTTTTTAAGTTCAAGAAGCAAAAAATATGTTTTAGATTCAAGAGATTAACGATCATTTCAGTTTATATCAAGGCAGATGCAGTGACACGGATCTGTATCCAAAAAGGCTTTTTTCTTATTGGAAAGTTCAAAACCAGCCTTACAAAGAGCTTACATGTAACTTGAGTTGGTCTGAAGTTCATACTCAGGACAAAAGCTAAGCTTGGCTTAATCTGAAACCACAATTATTTTTTAAACAGCTCAGCTGGAACCAAATCTAAGCTATTATAGTGACTACACCCACTGGGCCATTATCTGTATATGAACATGAAGGAATAATGCATTATCTGTTCTAGGTGACTGAAATGGAGTCTGGAGTGGCAAGAGGAAAGCTGGATCACCAGACAAAGGTTGGATAAGAAGAACTTTCTTTGATGGCACTTCCAGTCATGTTTTATGTGAAGGCCTTTGAATCTGTGAGGATGAAGCTTCCCTTGGGCTCTCTGCTTTTACTCTAGACATGGAGCAATGAGTTAGCAGTTTTCTGGACAGAGCCTCCCCACAGAACTGACTTCCATCTGGTCAGTGGTAAGGTGATGTTTGATGCTCAGGGCGATGGTGTACCACATGGTCTGGAGACCCTTTCATTGATCACACTTCTTGCTGGCAGGGCAGCTGTCCCATCTGGTCCTCTTGCTTCGTCATCCATGCTGCATTTCACCCCATTTCTCCTTCCCTTCAGGGAGTTTGGATTGTTATATCCCTACATAAGGGATTTTGAGTACTTTTCTCAAGAATTAAGAGGCATAAGCTATAGTTTGCCATGTGTGTAACCAGCAGTGGTTTTCTGGGAAACAGTTTGTGGATGCCAACTCCAGATTTGAGTGAGAAATGTCTCTGAGGGCCTCAGCAGTGACAACTGCTGAATCCTTCTTTCCATCACCAAGACATGGCACAAATGTTGTGTCACCCCGTGCTTGAACCATCACCCCCCAGGTTTTTCTGCTGCCTCCTTGTTTCAGAAAGTTTAATGTACTATGTTTCCCCAACCTTGGTATCAATGGCTTATCCTGAAAGAGATGGAGTAAGGTGAAGGAGATCTAAAGAGCTGAGGAGTAAACACTCTCCACTCTCTCATGAGGGAAAATACATCTTTATTGCCAGAAAGACACCTAAAAATTAGAGACAGCAAATCAAATCACTATGAAATGCATTAAAAAACTCTTCAAGAAAATCAAGGAGATGTTACTATTATGTCTGCATTCAAAACATAGGAGGAATGCACTTGAAACCCTTGAAATAACCCAGAAGCCCCTGAGTGTGCTGTGAAAGACATTTGGTGAAGGCAGTGTGGAGACAGATCAAACTCCTCACAACAGAGAGGGGAAAGGAGCTCTTGAGAGTGTTTGTGGCAGAATTGTGTTTCTGCTTCAAGTACTGTTTTGTCAATATGTTTGTGTTGCTGTTGTGCTCAGAAGTGCTTGCACAGAGAAAGATCCCTGCATGCTGGGTGCTGACCAAAGGCCATCCTTGCCCCCCACTGGACAATATAATAAGCTGACAAGCTTCCCTGGGTAGGCATGGACGGGGTGGTAGACAGCAACTGCAGAAACAGCAGGTGCCCTTTTCCATGTCAAAGTTTCAGCAGCCACGCAGCAAAAGGCAACTTGAAGAGGAGAGTGAAGTAGGCATAGAATGGAGAAGCTGAAGTGAGTTTTTGTAGGAGTAACTATGTTCCAAAGCACTTAGAGGTGCTTTAAAACTCCAACAAAACAGTGTTGCCTTGCTTCTGTGGAGTGACAGACGATGAAACATTCAGTGGTGTTAGCTCGGGTATGGCAGAAAACAGGGAGAAAGCAGACTCCATACAGCCTGGCTCCTGGGATCTGGGGCTCTGAAGCCATCAAGCAGGTGCTGGGCAGAAATTGCTGGACTTCCCTGCCATGTAACACTGTAGAAAAATTCTTCCTACTAAAAATCCAATAAAAAATTTAAACAGGTATCTGTTTTTCTAGGCAAATAGTCAGTCAGGAAACAGACCTGTATTTCCAACAGGATTCAGTCTCTAGGTATGATCAACAGCAGAAACACACAGGATGAATAAGCTATTCCCTGTCATTGTTCCCTGAATACTACCAGTATTTGGGAAGCTGTCAGCAGTGGTACAAAATTATTTTTTCCAGTAAGAAAAGACTATTTCAAATCAGGAGAAAAGTGGCAAATCCAGCAATGTGTGTGTGTGTGTAGGCAAAATGCAATCAGTGCACAAGGGAAAAAGACAATACCTTAACCTTGCAGCAACATTCTGAGGGCTGTAGAGAGCGTGGTATTTAATTATGCTTTGCCTGCACAAATGCTTTATCCCCATATAATCAAATAAACCCTTTAATTTTTTCTTAAGATGTCTAGCCACTCCACCAGCAGTGCCATTTATCATCAAATATACTGGTGCAGATGGAGCAGAAACTATTTTTCATAAGCAGATCACAGTCAATTGTGAGAACATTTTCTGACCATGTGCCCCTGCTTCTCTTTCTGACCTGCAGACCACCTTCCTTCTCCTCGCTGCCTTTATTTGCTCTCTAAAAGCCAGAACAATTGCTTATTTGGAAAATAGTTTATGGTTTATTTCTATGTGGTTTGGCATGTTAGCAGTGCCAGGTGCCATGTGCTCTGAAGGCAGATTGACAGCTGTCATTGGGTCAGTCTGTGGTCTGCTGGGATCAGTCTAATGCACAATGTCCATCTCTTGTGCAATAAACCAAATACTTTCACCTCTTTGGCATGGACAGGAGCTACCACAGCTGCAGGAGGGCAAGGTAGTGGAAAGGCATTTAATGACCCTGCTTTCTCGCTGGATCTTGCGCTGGCACTTTTTCATCCATTCCCAAGGTGCTGTGCCTTGACTGCTGTCCCTTATGTATGCAGCTTTGATATTCACCTTCTGTACACTTACACTGTAAAAAGCCCCTTTCCCTCCCCGTTCACAACAAGAAAATACAAAAAATACTGGGGGAAAAAAGTAAAATTTTTAAAAATCCACTCCCCCACTGCTGCAAGCAACAGCGTCTCACAGTCCTTTTCAGAAACACACCAGGCTCCAGCTTAAGGATGACTTATTTTGTTGTTCCCACAACTCTAACAAGGAGGTTGTTTTAAAACCTCGTTGCTTTGATGTCTTGAAGCCATTATCAGACACTGATTACACGGTTACATGCCATCAAGGATGTGATGATCTATATATACCCTGTGGTCAATTCATTCTCAAGTGTATACTGTGAAAGTCTTATCATTTTGTGATTGCCCCCAGCTCAGGCTTCTTCTATCATCTATCATTTAAGCTGTAAGCTTGTTAGAGGAAAGGCTATTGTTGCATTTGTTGGAACTACTATGTACCTCAAGAATTAAATGAATAATGTGTTCCACTAGTAAAGACTGAATATGGACTTTGAAAGGCAAAGCAAAATAAATTTTTTTAAGCACCACAACTGGTGAATTAAAAGGAAACAATAAGTAACTAAAGCTTAATAAAAACACAAGTGATCATATATTTACATAAGAAGCACCTCAGCAGAAGAGAGAGAAAATAGGGGGTATTGGATATGGAGACTATCAGAGTAAATAGTCAGAGAAGGACTTTTGAAGAAGAGTAAACATAAAAAGGATTGTGTAGGGCTTACTTTGGCTGGCAGCCAGGTGCCCACCAACCCCTTCCATCAAGAGGACAGGGTGACAAAATGTGAAGAAAACTTGATGTGAAAGGTGACAATGATGAAAGTGTATCTCTTTATTAGCCTGGTTCCTGAAGAAACTAAGCTCAATCTCTTGCTGCAGAGATATGTCAACCATCAGCTCCCTTGTTAATAATTTTCAAACTTGCTGTTTAGTTTTAAACAGATTTGCCAGACTCCTGAAGGCCTCAAAGACGCTGCATTTCCACTCATTTTGTTACTCCAGCTTGAGCTCAGATTGTACCATTTGCCAGAGGATCCATGTGAAGAGCCAAGGGATGCTCTTTCTGTCTCCAAGGCCTCTGGGGAGTTGTGTTTCATGGCTGACTTTCAGCTGCACAATGCACAGGCTCAAGTGAAGAGTCCTCTCCTCTGTCAAAGTTTGTCTCCTAAGGAGATTATCTGGCATTTACTACTACTAATAAAAAAAACCCAACTGGCTTATAGCAGTTTTTCTCAAAATTAATATTATTTCTTTCTTCCTGGAATGTTCTGTCATGTTTGCTGACATGGTGAGTTCATGCTGTAACCTTCATGCAATTCAACAGCCTACAAGACAGAAATCCAATGGAAACTGAGCTCTGCCACTTCTGGAACTAAATCTTGGAATTTTTTTGTCAAAGTAATACTTTCTCTACAGCTGTTAGCAAGCACAATCTCAGTGTGTTCTAGACATCACGGCTCTTACTCTCACCACCGTTTTATCTGATGGGAAATTTATCCATTGCAACCCAGCAGAAATGTCCTCTTCTTACTTTTCTATGGCACAATTTGCTTATGAAAGGGAAAAACAAACAAACAAAAAACCCCAAACCCAAACCTGAAAGCAGAATTCATTGCTATAATTTAGGGAGGTTTCAGCAAAATTAATGAGGCACCATTACCAAGGGAGCATGGGCTGATTTCTGCATAATTACTCCTATTTGTATAACCATCAGATCCAATGTATTATTTCCACAGGCTTGAAGCAAAAACGAGGCTCCTTTGAGCTGGTGTGCATGCATAATACATTTTGGTGTCCAAGAACACCCCAGAAGGAAATGAATAGGGACCAGTTCAAAGTCACAGTGCAGCTGCCTGTTGGTTTTCTCAAGAGCGAGGCATGAAAATAAACCAGGATGTGAACTAACAGGCTGTTCATTTTACTATAATATCCCGTTGTTATTAATTGACAACAGCTGTGTGGCAAGTTGTGTGACAACCACTGTGGCAATAAAATAGCTCCCAGTGAAATGAATGTATAGGATCCTAAAATGAGGCAGATACCACATAGAAAGAAAAATCACATCCTTGTCTGCTCCTACAAGAAGAGTGAACTTCTTGCTCTGCTGTTTTCACTATCAGTGCCTGTTCTTGTGTAATGCCAGCACAGTTCCCTGTGGTGGAAGAGTTCACCAAGCTACTTTCAGTCAGGTAACAGCAGTCCTGGCTAACTGGGGAGGTGCCAGTTGGCTGGGGGCTGGCAGACGTGACACCCATCTACAAGAAGGGCCAGAAGGAGGATCCAGGGAATGAGAGGTCTGTCAGCCTGACCTCCGTGCCAGCGAAGGTCATGGAGCAGGTCACCTTGAGTGTCATCACACGGCAACCAGGGGATCAAGCTGAGCTAGCATGGCTTTAGGAAAGGCAGGTTCAGAAGGACCAACCTGATCCATCCTTCCTTCCTTCCTTCCTTCCTTCTTTCCTTCCTTCCTTCTCCACAATTCTATAATTCTAGTATATTTTAACTATTCAGAATAAATCTGACTGCAGATTAAAATGAAAACATCAGCTCTCATTGATACAATTATCAGCAACCCTCTTCACCGAATCAAAGCCAAGTCATTGTTGGAGTTTGTTCCTATGCTTTTGAAAAAATGTATTCACATTTTTCATGCTGCTATTAGGGCAAACAACTCCCAGATGTTTTATTCTGCCAGTGGGAATGAGAAAAATGGAACATCATCTTAAAGATGGGTAATGACAGGAGGCTTTCTACCAATTTTGTCTGTTAGGGACCAGGGTGAGAGCAAACACTGCTTGGAAAGATCGAGTAAGTGGAGACCACTGAAGCTTAATGAACGTGGATCTGATCCATGACACTGTGAAATCATCAGTTCCCTGTGACCTTAATGGATTTTCCCTTGGCTAATACAGAGCCTTTGCTTTAAACTACACTAGTCAGGCCAAGCTGAGCCAAGAGGGGTAAGGTACAGTTTTCTCATCCTTGGATGTCCTCTTTGCCTGACCCAAGAAAAGTGACCAACTCTTAAGTGGTGTGGAGTGTCTTACATGGCTTTGCCTCACCCCATTTGATTCAACTTGAATCTGTTTCTCTATGAAAGGACTGTACCTGGCCCGTGTCATACCCAGCAGCACACCCTGTGCATAGAAAAGAAAATGTGTCTTTTTCCCTGTACGACTACTGATAATAGCGCCAAAGTATAAACAAATACAACCCCCCATTTGTGAGGAGAATTCCTGTGTTGCCCTGTAGTAGCTAAATTTCAGTCTCCTTAGGAGAGGAACTCTCAGAGGAATTGAAAAGGGGATTGCTGATGCTAGGAAAATGTTTCTAATGTACTATCCAAAGGTCTTTTCAGTGAAATTTGAATCCACAGTCATGGCCTTGATTTCCACAGAAGATACCTTGCAGTACAGTCGGTCAGAGCATGGTGCTAATAATGCCAACTGGGTCATTGGTTTGATCCTCACATGGGCCATTCACTTCAGATTTGGATTTGATGATCCTTGTGGGTCCCTTCTAACTCAGAATATTCTGTGATTCTGTGAAATTTCACTTTACTTTTCCTTCTAGGCCATCCATCTGTGCCATGCTACATAAACCCAAATCCAGACAGGATTTGCCAGTTGAAAAATACTTTCCTTTATGGTTTTGGTCAGTGGCATTGGAAATGTCTCAGGTCACTTAGTTCTCTCTCCCTGCTGTCAGACATACAAAGGATGGAGAATTTTTGACTGCAACCATCCCTAGACAAGCCCCTGAAGTTCTCTTTTCATGTGAAGCCAAGCATGCTGGCAACTCTGAGCATCCTTGCCCTGTCCTGCTGCCTCAGGGCCAATGTGGACAGGCAATAGCTCAGAAAATGCTTTTGTGATGTTTCACTAAAAAACACTTTAGTCAGGCTGGTCCAGCTATTTGACTCAAAAGCATCTGCAATACAGAGTTCATTATTATGTATCAAGGTATTATGTAAATCCATTCCCTTTGGTTGCTTAAAAATTAATAAATTAATTAGTATGAGGTGGAAGGAGCTGACATTAATGAATCATATTTTGAAGACATAAAAAATTAGTAGATTTCTACATTTATTTAGAAAAAAATATGTTTATGAATATGCTTACTTTTTGTTTGTCAAAACAAATGAACAAAAAAGCATTTGGTAGAGAAAATAACTTCTTCACTCTCTCCAATAGATTGTTTGACTTGGGAAGCCTGCATAATATGAATTATTACACTTGTATTCACATCTGTAAAATATCCATATCTGATGTTTATGTAATTGACATTTATGTCCATGTTAATTTTCCAGGTTGTCACTCAATAATCTTCATAGAATATTAGAATATTTGAAAAGAATTTTTAAACCAATTTTTTTCTTTAGAAGAAAGAAAAACTGTAACTATAGAATTCTGGGCGTTATGTTTTAAAACTACAGGGAACATAAAGTTCAACAAAAACTAGGATAAAGGATACAGAATTTAATAAAGTACAAAACTACCTTCCCTAGGCCCCTTTTAGCTTCCTTCCAGTGAAAGGCCTTCAGACTTTTCCAGACCATGGGTATTTTATCAAGATGATACCTGTTATCATTGTGATTTTTCATATCTGGAAGGTATGTTAGCTAACCCATTGGGTCTCAGATGTTCTTGTTGCTGCACTTCTCCTCTCGCCTGGGGCACATGACTGTGCTAGTGCTCCTTCTACACCCGAGAGCTGTGGACAGTCCTTTCCCACAGGCTGCTCCCCTTTCTCCCCACAGGTCTGTCATGTATAAAGCAATACTCTCTTTCCTATGGTCAAGTCTTTATAAAACAGCTAAGTGATTTTTCTGGCCCAGATTCTTCTCACAGGGATTCCTGGTCATCCACGCTGATGCAGCACTGCATTTCAGTGAGGTTGCCCCAAGCCCATCTCTCCCCGCATCGCCAGCTCAGGAGCTGCTCCTCCACTGTCCAGAGGCCCCTGCTCTGCTTCTCAAGTAGCACCAGAGATTGGTTTTGGGTATCTGTTTTTGTTCCTTGAAATAACTTGAAAACAGAAAAGAGGAGGCACTTATCCATCTGCCAGCAACAGGCAGACACTCCAGTGATTGATTGCCTGTGGACCTCAGCATGAGAGCAAGCACAGGATTGTCTTTGCCAGCTCAACCAGCCACTGCCTGGGAAAATGGGTTGTTTCAGGGGAACAGAGACTGAGGAGTGATAAATGGGAAATTTAGCCTGAAGTAAGAAGCATGGAGGAGAAAGCGTGGAAACCTGTCTTTAGCTCAAAGCTGCAAGAAGCGCAGCTTCCCCTTGCTCCTCTGATGGAGGATCTGTGACTGTGGGGTTCAGGGGAGCAGGTCAAGCAACACCAGCACTGGGTTATGCTGGTTTGGTGGGGAGAGCTATGGGAACAGCTACAGCTTGATGAAGGCACTAATACTTCTCACACTGAACTTATTTGGGATAATGCCTTAGTCCCTCCAGACTAGTCTTGGCAGGGAAGCAGCCCCAGCACATGCTGTGCCTGTGGTCCAGGCTGCTAATGGTAGTGGCAAGGAAAACCTTTCTGGTTCAGAGGGGAAATAGCACTGGGACAACCTGTGCTGCTGAGGAGACAAGGGCTCAACTGGGCTGGTAACATCACTGCTCAGTGTGTTGTGATCTCAGAGGCTGGTCCCATTTCACAACAGTTCTGCTCAAAGTGCTGGGGGGCCCACAGCAGCCCTCCTTGGGATTACTCACCTTTGCAGTCCTGCACGGCACACGGAATCATAGACTCCTTGGCTGGAAAAGACCTCTGAGATCATCTTGTCTGTTAACCCGGCACTGCCAAGTCCACCACTAAACCATGTCCCTAAGCACCACATCCACACATCTTTTAAATACCTCCAGGGATGGTGACTCAGCCACTTCCCTGGGCAGCCTGTTCCAACTTTGAAAGAAGTCCAATCATTTTACATTAAGACCATCTTCAGATTCGAAAGTTAATATGGGAATGATTCCACACATTTTCTTACTGGTTATGTTCTGCTTTGTTTGTCATCACTCCTTGCAGCATTTTCTCTAAAAGCAGTCCTGAGACTTGGAGAGGAAACAAGATGAAACATAGCAGAGCAGTTGGATAACTTCACCCAGAAGGAAGGGAAACTCCTCAAGAGCAAATTCCCTTTGTTCAATATCTCTTTTCCACCCTGAAAAAATATTTTCACTGTGCAACCGTAATAGATGAACAGGCAAACCTGCAAGAAGGTCAGTCTTTCCCAGAGTTTTGTTTAGGAGTATCTTTACAGAAGGCACTCTAGAAAACTCCCTTGCCTTCCTTTTCATGCTGTTTGTATTCAAATGCATAAATATGCAGCAATAACTTGAGTTTAAAAAGCAGGCAAGAATGTCCCAGTAAGCAGAGATAGCAAAGTAGCAGAGTTTATTTTTGGCATATATTTGTGTTTGGACTTTAAAAAGTACATGAGACATAGTATTCTGCTGATAAAACTTGGAACTCTGTGAACTAAAAATCAGGTTATTTATATCTGTTAAAAGAGATTTAGAAAAATTTACATATAGCAAACTGCTTGAGCATAGGACCCATATACTCAGAAAACTGAACATGCTTGAATCCATAGGCATTCAATCCTTTTCTTTCTTAGACACGCTGCATAAATTTAAACCCGTAAGGAGCAAAACTCCTTTTCTGAACTGTACACTAAATACTAATTCATTCAGGACTGTGAGGACTTAGCATGTCTTCTGCAGGAGACAAAGTTTCATTGTTGAAACCAATGAAGCAGACCATGTGAACATTTATCCTCTTTCTGTGTTGCTGTATTGGGCAGAAAACATTGCTAGCAAAAATGCAGCTCGGTCCTTATTTCCAGCTCAAGACAAAATGATAATAAGTTGCTTGAAGAACCAACTAATTTCCTGATACTAGCATTCTGCGTTGGCAGCTCACGAGGAGTTCATGGAGCTCTGGTCAGCAGACAGAGGACACGGGAAGCAGTGCTGACGGATGCACTTGGGATGGCTGTGCTGCCATGGAGAAGGCACCTTGTTTCTAGCCACAGTCCTGTGACTCTGCAGAGTAGGTGAGCAGCTGAGAAGTCCTGGCAGCCTCTGACACTGTTGGGCAGATGTGCAGACTCATTTTAGCTGCAAAACTAATGTGGGTTTTTTTCCTCTTTCTTTCCGGAATTCCTTAAATTAAGGTTGCAGGAGCTTTTAACTGACTGTGTTTTAGTGTCTGCAATCTCCATTGGGACTGAGGTCAGTGCAGTACGTGCTGTGGACCCTCAGGAGCACAGGAGCACACAGACCTGTACCAGAGACCTTGATAGTTCGTATTTTCTTTTGAGAAAATTTTGAGGTTCAAGAGGCAGAAACATCACCAACTGAAAAATAAATGTGGTTTGACCCCCCAAGGTTTTACTAGAAGATTTCTTGATGGACAGGCAGTCTGATAGGGTTTGATATCAGTTCACAAGATGGCTGTTTTTACGGCTCCCGAGTAACTAGTGCAACTAGTTAGCTCTATTTATGTAACTGCAGAGAGCAGCACTCCAGCATTAAAGAATTCTCAGTAGTATTTATTTACTCTGTGTTTATTTCCTTGGTGACTTCGCCTTTTCTTGATTTGGTTGCATCACACTCTGTATGTATGTGAATTTAATGTACACATATAAGAAAGTCAGAAAAATGGCTCTGCAGTCAGTGGGGTGAGGGAAGAAATTACTGGGTTTGTGCCCTCACAAAATCTAATTTTCATGTATTTTGTGGTAGTCCCAACACAGTGCAAAAATAGGGACCTGCCTGTAAGGAGGGATAAAAGTAAACTGGGTTCCCATCTAGAAATGAGAAGAAGTAGGAAGAATAGAAGTCACATCATGCCTTAAGCATACTGTTCTAGTTTATGGTCTGATAATGCTGGTTACTTCAACCAACACATCTGCAATTCCATATACCAAGATAATTAGATGGGAAACAACTTACCAGGACTCATCTGACAAGTCTTTACCCCTCCTACCCTATTTACTAGCTCCAAAAATTGGAACCTGTTCAATACCAAGTTTTAAATCTATTCTAGACTTGCTGGATTTTGTGTAATTTTGCACAGTCCTCTCCTGTAATGTGGACTTTATTTTTGTTTGAGAGTCTGCCCTCCTATTCCATTCAGTTTGTTAATGTTCATACTGCCTGTTGCCATAGCACTTAAAAACAGAGATACTGGGAAGATGCCCTAATTGGAGAAACACATACTCCCTGCAGAAAGTTGGCTTTTAGATGCTTTGTTTTGCTGGTCAGTGACAGGTTGTGTTTTCACACAGCAAGCTGGTGCGGAGGGAAGGACATCCAGAACTGCAGCATGGCTGGGCTTCATGAGCATCTCTGGACAGCTGCTGAATCAGAATGACAGTGCCTCTTCCTTGGGAATGGAGGGGCAGTGTGACCTCCCACTGTCTCACTGGGTGCTCAAGGCCAAGACTTCACACAGGACACCAGGATGTGGGGATTAACCTCTCCCCATTTTCAGGTCTGGATTTTGCAGCAGGCGGGTGGGGGTCTACAGGGCGCAGGCATCCCTGGCAGGGAATGTGAATGAACACGGCTGAGCCCTGGTCTTTTTTCCAGTCTTTTTTTCACTGCTGTGAGCCTTGTCAGCTTCACCCCGAGTCCAGGGCTTGCCCAGGGCAGATTGCACCCAGCCCAAGGCGACAGACTCCGCTCTACTTTCTGTCTCTGTTACGCAGTGTTTTGGGTGTTATTATCTGAGTGGGGAGGAAACGTGCTGAGCTGGGTGTTAGAGAAGTGCTACTAGATTTAAAGGAACTGTAAATATATAATGTTTGAAATTTTGTGGTAAATCGCAGCTCTGGCCGAACTGGTGGTGGAAACACATAGCAGAAAGAGGAAAGTTCAGTAAAATTACCTACTTTGCTGCATTTACCTCAGTGGTTAAACATCAACTGGGACCCAGCCAGCTGCTCTGGGCAGCAGGTACAGCACTAGTGACACAAAAACCAGCCTTGAGGGACCTGTCTGCACTGACTGGCAGGAGGGAAAAAAAGAAATGAAATTGGGACATGATGCAAACTGTCACAATAACAGCTGAAAAAGGGAATGCTGGAGAGATGGAACAGATTTTGAAGGTTCATAAATATTTAGAAGTTTTTCCTTTTGAGAAAGCATAGAAACAGGGGACTGTGAGCAGAGGAAGAGGCAGGATCTCCAAAGTAACACTGATGGGTATTTGCTTGTGAGAATTTATCAATAGCAGCAACATTTGCAAACAACTCCTGACAGAGCAGATGAGGACAGAGAAATACTTTAAGTGGCTTTAATAATTAGTTATTCTTCTTTTGTTTTACTTTGTAACTTTGTTCCCAATTCCATAAATAAAGTACATTACTCCTGTCTTCTGTGACAATAAATAAGGTTTTACTTTTCCCTTAAGATGGGTCTAGCACTAAATGGGGTTACAAGGTGAGATGACAGTGGGGGATCCTGTGCCTACCAGAACAACAAATCTGCTTAAAGGCTGGGCTGCAGCAGGGAAAGATGGACTGTTCATGGATCACAGAAGCATGGTGGGGGCATGATCTTCATTCCTCAGCCACAGACCTGTGATGTATCAAAACGATGTCAACCTTTTGACACACTGAATTGCCTGGAGTTTCCTTCAGGGTAAACCAAAATGCAAACATCCTGTGCTATGCACAGAACTGCAGTTAAGATGTAATTTTACACAGACACACTGACTTCAAGACCTGAAGCAAACTCTGCTCCTTGTTTAACTCATCAGGAGCACTACAGCTGACTTCAGTGAGGGGGCTCTTTTTGTGCCATGCTCCCCCACAGTGTGCATGTTGGTACGTACGAAGGTGATCTGAAGGCAGTGAGCAGAGATGCATCAGGCTTTTTGCACAAAGCAGTGAGCTGCTCTGCATGCGAATTCACATCACATTAGCGGGGGGCTTATGGCTTTTCTTAGCTCTCTGAGTCATGCTGGAGGGTTTTGTCCCTACTGCTATTTTTGTATTCTACCGATAATGGAGAAAGGCAAATCATGTAAAGAAAGAGAGCTCATTTTTTAACACGTAAGCATAAGCTCTCTGTATGCCTGAGTGCAGATGAGAAGAGCCTGTACTCACTCAGCTGCAATAATTGTTAACTACATTTGTATCCTACTTATTTAACAAAGTGTCTTGCTAATGGGTGTATGCTTTGTATGTATAAAAACATTAGCAAATAACAGCCCACTATGGAGTTCAGCACTGCCAATATCAAAATCTGTATTTCCCTTCTCAGCAACATACTTGTATCAGTGCCAGTTTTCAATTAAAACTAATTTTATACATTGCAATTTCTTCATGTTAATAAATTCAGTTCCAGAGCTCCCAAAGAAAGGACATGGAACTGCTGAGTGAGTCCAGAGGAGACCAGAAGATGGTCAGAAAGCTGGAGCTCCTCCCTCTTCCCCTTAAAATTTACATTGAGATTTCTCAAATGGTTGGTCAGTCCTCACCCTTGACCTACCTGCAGAAATTCCCTGCAGCTGTTTAATGAGGATAGGAGTAGAAAAGAAAAAATCCATGTGGTCAGTAACTTCCCTTTAACCTCTTTGGATGGATCCACAAATCTGTGCTACAGCCACTATCACCCAGCAACATATGGCTTTGAATTGGCTTTTTTTGGGTACACAGTGACTCCTAAAATAAAGGCTTTGTTGTCCTAAGCTGTCTCTATCAGGGAAGATAATAACTTTTCAATTATGAGGCCAGATAAAGGATTTCTCTGGCTGGTACCTGTATTTCTCCCACTGTTAGTGCAGGTTGGTGCTGTCTAAGCTGCACAGCACTTGGCCCTGGGTTTCTGCTGGACCCATGTGGATGCTCCTCTGCCCCAAAGCTGGGTTTACTCTTTGGTGTGTTATTTCAGTTTCTGTGCCTAAGACATCTGGAGGCTGTGGTTTAGACCATCCGAGTCGTGTTTCTATAGAGTGAGATAAAAGATCTGTGTCCTGAAGTGGGACACTTCAGACACTTTAAGACAGAAATTTTCCTATCATCTGGACTGGGCATGGATGAAATATTAAAGTGAATTAGTTGAAACAATCAAAACCATATCAAGGGATAAAAAAAATTATAGATGCTCAAAGATTTGGTGCAAACTTCCTTCCAGGCCCTTTGCATATTTCTGCAATGACAGTCCTAGAGTCTGGAGGGTCTGTCTTTTTTTGTTAACTGGAAAATGAGGAAAACCATATATACATCCTTACATAGTAATGTAGATGGCAAGAAAGATGGTTAGAGGCATAATTGGAAGAACAGAAGCTCAGTCAAATGAAGAGCAAAGTCTCAGTTTTACACCCAGTTCCTCCAGCAAAACTTTCATGAAAGTCTGTTTTGGAGTTGGATACCAGTCTTTGATATAATTAACAATATTTAGAGCTTACGGAATAAATTATACAACAAAAAGGTACTTAGGCATATGTGAATATATAGATTAAGTTAAAAGTGAAGTTTATTATTGGAGAAGAGCAGGAAATCATACTTGCACCAGGAGATCCTCAGGAAGCATAAACCTGCATTACATGAGGCAGTAGAAATCTGTCTGGCCCACAAAGGCACAAGGATTTCTAAAATGAATGAAGTAAACTGATGCTGACTTGTATCTTGGAAGATTGTTTTTTATCCTGCTCTGTAAGCAGACAGAGAAATCGAGTTACCTGAACATGGTGTCACTTCTGCTGCTTTTGATGCCTGAGACATCTCTGTGGGACTAGGGAATATACAGCCACGGGGGACCTGTGCCCTGTGGAGCAGCATCTGTCAGCTGGAGAGATCTGTAGGACAGTTCAAATGACAGTAGATGCCTCTGTGCTGGTGACTGGACTGTGTCCCCTGCCTTGAAGGGGATCCTTTCTGAAAAAGAATTAGCAACCAGACAGTAAGTTTCTGTTTCACTCTGGTGTTTTCTGATCTGGACCTTTCAATCCCTTTGAAAGGTGTGGGTGAGCCAGAAAATGCCAAAAGCTGAAAGGTAGCATTAACAAGAAGAATGACTTAAAGATGTCACCGCTGAGGGACATGTTGAAAGTACTGCTTTTGTTTAGTCTTAGGCAGAGAGGATAAATGTGGTGAAGATCAAAACAGATTTCTAATACACATTTCTAAAGGTAACATAAAAAAAGCACAACCATTAATTGCTTTCCATGTCCAGTTGTTTTCCACAGATGGCAAGAAGAGTTAGATTTAATTACAGAAAAAAAGATGTAAATCTGACTGTGGGGAAAAAAAAAATCAACTCTATAGGTATACACTGACAGAGATATGGGAGACTTTGGCATACCCCTCATCAGAAAATTTTAAGAAGGGACTAGACATGGATCTGACAGTGTTGTCTCTCTATCAGTGTGGGGCAGGAACCAAATAGCCTCTTGAATTTCTCTTTTGCAGGTGATTTCCTCCTCAGTTGATCATAGCAGTATTCACAAGCAGTTTCCCAAAAGAGCAGCCCAATCCATTATAATAGCAAAGAAAAATAGGAAAAACAAATTGAAGATAAGGGTGCTCTGAGCAAAAAATGAACAAGCTCTTAGCTCCTGGGCTGTATATAGACCCTGTGCAATCTTGAACAGTTTTGATTTGTTCTTCTGTTAAAATGTTTAATAAGCAATTTTAATTGTTGTCCCTCATATCGTTCCAGAGGAGAGGCAAGGGACTGCACACACGGGGTTTTGCATGTGCTGCTGTGCTCAGTGCCTTAGAGAACACTCTCATTCTCTTTGATGCAATACCACGTTTTGCAAGTGTTAATATGTCATTTTAGCTTTTGGAGAAGGTGGTTTTCTTGCTAGTTTTTAATGTGAAGCCAAATGGCTCATTACAGCATGGGCTATGAATTTCTGTGCAGGGACTGTTCAAAAATTTCATACCAATTATTAGGAGTGGGAGAATCTCATCAATTTAGGTTGACATCTGTGTCTAAAGAAAAATGTTCATCTTATATAAGCAGGGTACAATGTGAGACAGAGTTCCATGAATGCTAATATAATATTCTGCCTGAACATAAATTGGGACCTGGTATTTATTAGATAATAAAGCCTGAAAATGGATTTCAAATGGGAAAAAATACAATTGGGCAAAGGAATTCTTTGTATTTGAATTGACAGCTTATTCTTCATACAATACTAGTTTCTAAAGGCCAGATTTTTTGCTGTAGAGGAAAAGGAATTGCTGAATCTAATAAATAATTTTAATGTATTTATGTGTTTGAAATTTCTTTCGTAAGTAGTTTTTATGGTCTTGGTATGTTTGGGAGACCAAGTATAGCCTAGAACTACAGCAGAATGAAGATAATAACATTTTCCTACTGCCAGTAAAACTTAACCACCCAAGGAGAAGAGAATCAAACATTACCAATTGCTCAGTGACAGAGAAGGCTTGAAGTGATATGAAATTAATTCCCTTTCTCCATCACCATACTGTAAATGAAGGAGATGTAATGGAATGTGAGATGAATGCCCCAGAAGCTATTCCTATTGTGGTTAGGAGAGTACTTTCTGGTAGCTTCACTGGCATTGTTTGTTCAGCCTACATGAATCCTTTGCACTATCCAGAAAAAAATGTTTTCTGAATAATAATAAAAGCAAAAAAGTGAAGCCACATGGGCTGATTTCTGAGTGCACTTATCAGTGCTTCCTAAAGAAAAGAAAAACAAGAGGACTTTGAAGAATGAGATGATTATATTATTTGTGAAATTATGCCTGTGTAACATTGTGGCCAGTGAAAATTTATGAAAGATAAAGGTTTGTTAGTGAACCTTGACTGACATACATAATAAATACTGAGGGACTGGGGTGTTCTGTATCAAACAAGGTAGTAACTACTATTTTCAACAAAATTATGTTCTGTTGTCACCTTTTTCTTATTGACTATGTCTTTTCTAGATATATTTATTTTGTTACTCAATCATGAGAAAAAATATGCAAAACACTCCTCCTAATCTTCTTCGACACTGTAGCTTTGGCTTGGTGCTAGAACTGCATCTTCTCAGAGGAAGCTGGATTGCAGCATGATTACAGAGCTCTGACTACTCTGAGTGTGATGCCAGCTTAGTTGCTCCATGCTGCAAGCCATGGAGAGAATCCTGTGTTTCTGAAACTCTCTTTCTGGATTGGCCACTTCCACTGGAAGCGTCCTTGCCCTCTCTGTGTCATCTCAGCTTGGTCAGCCCTCAGCCAAATCCCATGCAGCTGCTCACTCATGGCCCCACCAGTGGGATCAGGGAGAGAATGGAAAGGTAAGAGCTGGAAAAGTCATGCACTGAAATAAAAACAGTTTAATAGTGTTGCCCTGTTTTTCAGCCTTCTAATTGTTTTGCATAGTTTTGGAGTCAGAGCTTTACAGTTCCCACAGTTAAATGTAAATAACACCTGTTACTGTTCTAGTTGCTTTCTTATGTTTGCATTCCTTTTCTATCAGGAGAAAGGTTTGATGGACTTTCTACGTAACCAATAGGATTAAAGAGGTGTTACCTCAATCTTCCAATCCACTGTCATGTTCAGATTTGTATATATGTATCCTTCAGAGAAATAAAGTTGGGATTATCCCCTTGACACTTGACCAGAGCACACACATCCTTATTGTATCCACTAGCGACATAATAGGGAGAGCAAAAGCCATGCACACAAGCAAAGCAAAACCAGGAATTAGTTCACTGCTTCCCATGGGCAGGCAGGTGTTCAGCTGTCTCCAGGACAGCAAGGCCTCACCATGTGTGACTTGGGAAGACAAACTCCATCATTCTAAATGTCCCTATCTTCGTCCTTCTTCCCCCCACTTTATGTACTGAGTGTGATATCAGATGGTCTGGAATACCCCTTTGGACAGCTGGGATCACCTGTCCTGGCTGTGTCTCCTCCCAGCCTCCTGTGCACCCCCTACTTCCTCGCCAGCGTGGCAGCACAAAAAGCAGAAAAGGCCTTGGCTCTGTGTAGGCCCTGTCCAGCAATAACAAAAACATCTCTGCATTATCAACCCTGTGTTCAGCCCAAACCCAAAACACAGCCCCATATCAGCCACGGTGAAGGAAATTAACTCTGCTCCAGGTGAAACCAGCTGAGTCAGCATCCTTAGAAAGCCTGGGCTGCCCAGAGGACCTCGTGGTGCCCATGTGAGAGGCTGCTCTGTGTGTAGCAGCTGCCCTCCACTCCTGTGGGGTACATGAGGCTGGCAAGTCTCTCAGGTGGACAGTTCCCATTGTCCAAGATAAGGTGGCACTGCCCACGGTGGAAATCCTAACTTGGTCACCTCCATGAAGTACCTGAAGTTAATGGGATAGACTAATCTCTTCATCCCAATCTTATGTCAAGAGCTTTGGACTTCGACTATTTTAAAAAAAATCTGAGCTACTGTAATTGAAGCTTTTTGCTTCTCTCCAGCACTTCTTCCAGAGCACTAGCACTGTTTCTGGGGGATGACTTTCAAGCCCCAACCTACTTAAAAAAATAGTTGAGACTGGGGAATATGTTCTTGGTTCAAGAGAAACAAGTTTGGAGAAACAAGCAAGAAACTAACATTTCTAAAAGATCCCAGTGAAACATTCTGATAACTTCATGGTTTAAATAGGGAGAACATCCAAACAGAAACTTGTACATGATATAATAATAAATTCTGTTTTTTTCCAAATGCTGCTACTGCTAGATTAAAAAAGTTATTGTCTACATAATTTGTGCCTAATTTTATTTCTCAGATAGTGGGTTAAATTGTTCTTTGTCACTCAAATGTATCTGTGCTTTGATCTCTTACCTGACGTAACAGGCATCAAGCTGAATTTTCAAGAAATATCTATTTCATCATTTACATCTAATAGGAAAAAAAAACCTTCTCCACTTACACCTTTTCTCACAAATGTGAGAAAGAGAAAAAAATTTCAATGCACACATTTTCAGCAGAGATTAAAGAGCAGAAGATCAGTCGAAATTGTCCTGGCCATCCTAATATTACAAGTACTTGAAAGGAATCTAGCAGATGAAAGAAGACCCTTTTTGGAAACCCGGTTCTTCCCTCCTCCAGCCTTTGCAATGCAATAAATTCCTCTTTATTTGAATTTTCCTTCATGTGATCAGATGAGCACATATATTCAGTTAAATTGAGATGGCTGCAATAGAAAGACAACATTTTCAGGGTTTGCTTCTGCTTTGCCATGTGACATCCCATGAAGAGGTCCTGCAGACCAGAGTTATCTCTAGCATACAATAGCATCATTTATCTTGTCTCTCTTACACTTGTATTCCCAGGGGAGGAAAGCCACAGACTGAGAGCAGCATGAGGAATCCCAGGAGTGACTATCAAGGCTGGGCAGGAGATGAAAGAAAGATAATGTCAGTTCTCTCTTTGTACTGTGCTGGGTGGCACACAAGCTGACAAACTGAAATCCTCTGCAGCTGGTGAAGAGAAACTTTTCATGCTGCTACAAAAAAAGCTGTCATTATTCAAAGACTAAATATCCTTGTCTGTAAGACCAGCAAGACATCGTTGTACAGACTTCAAACTGTATTCCAAAAGTTAGTCATATTGGCTGGATGAGCAGTGGAAGCACGATTGCTCTGTTCATCAGGGTGCATGCTCACCTGTGGCATCTCCCATGAGCCCTTCTTCATTCACCAAAGCCAAGTCCAGGAGGGCACCTTTCCTTGCTGGCTTGATGATTAATTGTGAAAAGAAATTATATTAAACAACTTTAGGAATTCCCAGCTTACTTGTCCACACAGTGACAGTAGGGTATTTCCAGCTGAGGTGTGGGACATTGAAATGTCCCTTAAGGATTAGGGTTATGAATCAAGAGATTTCTCCTAAAGGCCTGTAGAATAACTAACTCATCAGTGCTACCATCCTGGCTGGGTGATTGATGGAGAACACCAATAACAATATCTTCTTTCTTTTGCCTCTATCTAATTTAACCCATAGCCTCTAAAATACAACATCCGTAAAGGAATCCCTGAAGTGATCTAAAGTAAAACCTTTACCTTGAGTATGCTCGTATTGCTTCACCTCACTAGTCCTGATGGACCCTCCTGAAAAGTCTGTTCCTGATTTTCCTGTAATAATTATATAATTAGGACAATAAGTATAATAGGAACTGGACTAGTAATGACTCTTTGATTAGATTTTTGCAACTTCAATTAATATGGCTTTGCATATGAGGTACATTGCTTTAGCCCACTGAAGTTGTGTGGGGTATTTTGTCTTGAGGCTTAGTTTCAATTTGGATTCACTCTATCCATACCTTCTGTGTGCTACAGCCAATATTTGATGTCTGAAATTGGTCACTCCCTGCTTGTTTAGGATTTGCATTAGCATCTGGTGCACATCAATATTCAACAACCCTTTAACAGCAGTTTCTAGCTAGCAGAAATTTTCCATAATGTCTCAGATTTGATGTTAACACATCACTTGTGGTGTTGTGGGGAAAGGAGTGCCTTTTCCTCTTGGGCGAGAGAACATGTCGCTGCTCCCTTACCTCTTGCAGCCTAGTATTAATGTTTCCAGATGATTTGAATCTGTTGGGGTGAATTATTTTTCTCACAGTGTTGTACTTTTTCTGCTTCCCCATACTTGTTATCAGTCAGTAGAAAACCAATGTGAAAAATGCCCTTCTATATTTTGTTTGAAGGCCATACAGTCCCCTGTAAATGAAAGAGGAAAAAAAAAGAAAAAGTATTTGAGCTTTGCAAACTTTCAGTCATACATAGAGACTTCTGCAAAGAAAAGCAAAGAAATTTAATCCAGAGGGGACTAGATCGTAAAGCTTAGGCATACTGGGCAAATTCTTACTCTGTCTGTTCAGGGGATATGAAAGACACCAACTGGAAGAAAAGACATTAAAGACATTCTATAAACAGCTGTTCAAAATCTTATCAGCATAGAGCCAGGAGCAGGGTGATATTGCAATAGGAAGCTGCCACCTCCAGCTGTGGGAGGCAGGGCACTGGGTGAAATCCTCGCCTGGCCTGCAGACAGCAGCAAGATGATGGAAGAGGGAGCTGCAGGTCTGCATCTGAGGCTGTGCCTGGGCTTGAGACCTGCCCAGCGCTGTTTCTCTTGCCAGTCACTGCACATCTTGCAAGTTGTTCACACAGATTACTACCATTCCAGAGAGAGCCTGTAAAATCTGTCCCAGGAGAAATGCTGGGAATTTGCACCCTGCTCTTTCTTGTCTAGTTAAAAGCTGAAATTGTGGATTTTCCTTATGAAGAAAAATAATCTATAGCATTTCACTGAAACTTTTAACCTTTGTATAATAAAAGTTATGTGTATTATGAGAAAATAAAACAGAAAAGGGCAAAACAAATTTTCTTCCAAGTTAATATGTTTCCACTGGTGTCGCGTTGAGCTTGGGTGGTAAAATGCTGCGACCGTCCCAAAAACGTCTCTAAGGAAATCTCCCTGTGTAACCAGCACGCTTGCACACACACGTACACTGTCACACCGGATAGCCAGTCAAATAGGCCAACAGTGAATGAGCAGAGAGAATCTTCACATGGGGTTTTACAGGAGACATCTTTAATGTGTCCACACTCGTACAAGGTGTTCCAAAAGTGCCGTGAGAGCAACGGGGGTCTGGGGGAAGGGAATCAATCAGAAAGCTCTGAGGGCGTAACAGAACAGAACAGAGCATTCTGGGGAAAGCCATCTCAGTCACCATAAGCTGGAAAGAAACCTAGCATTTAGGACTCCCTTCGTTCCTTATCCAGCAGGTCTACTGGCCTCCACACACTGGGTATCTTTTGCCCCTTCAGATCTTCTTCAAGAAAAATTGTTCTGTGAGAAAAATATCAACAACCTCATTATTCGGAGCAGAATGTTGAACTGTATTCTTTAAGTCATGTGAATTCAAATTTTCCTGCCTTTCCTCTAGCTTAGCATTGCTAAAGAATTCTGACAAGGTTTTATGTTCACATCATGTGAATTATACGACTGTGTTTTCTTTCCCTCTGCTGCTCACATACATTTTAAAGTGCCTGGAATTTGGGTCTTAGTGACTATTTCATAGGGGAAAACTGAAAACAGAAAGAGAATGTAGCTTTATGTAAGAATAAGGGGAAAATTGTCAACAAGCTTCTTTATTGTTGCTCTCCAGAGGTCAAGATAAGAGTCCTCACTGCATTTGCAAGTGTTGATGACAATTATTATGTTTTAATCCTTATGTCTGCAAACCAGTAAAGGCAGAAAAATGTCTTTTTCATGCATCTGTAAAAAGGTGAGCCTGGAGAAAATGTTGAAAGGGAGCCTCCCTGACTATTGAGCTGTGGTTCCTTTTTTGTGGTTCCACCCCTTGTTGATTAAAGAAAGATTAAAGAAAGAGAGCTGGGAAATAGTATTTCCCTCCTGTCAATCTGCTGTTGCTCATTCGGATGGTGCAAGCATGTGGCAATCCAATCTTCAGTTGAATTGTTGCTGTGCAAGTATTCTGTTATTTGATCTCTGCAGATTAAAAGATTTCTCTCACTGAGAAA
The DNA here is from genome assembly GCA_013389985.1 of Dryoscopus gambensis. Lineage (NCBI taxonomy): Eukaryota > Metazoa > Chordata > Aves > Passeriformes > Malaconotidae > Dryoscopus > Dryoscopus gambensis. The sequence continues at coordinate 49,686 of WEIT01028315.1, read as the reverse complement.
TGTATTCAATTAGCTGTTACTTACGGTAAATCTCAGGCCTTATGGAGCCTGGATGAGAGGCAAAGTGGATAATGAAGGACAAGTTTGCCAAATAATGAAAATGTCAGCACTGTTTGAAAGCTTAGATAGCCTCAGCAGCAAATTAATTGACAGCAGTCTGTTGAAAAGATGGCAAAGGTTTTTATCTTAAGCAGCATAAAACAAAGATAAATTTGGGTGCTCAACATGTCACTGACAGTGTTCTCAGATCCCTACAGTGCTTCTGACAGGCTGCTGGTACCACAGATAACAGGGATGCACAGAGATGCCCTCTCAGGACTGAGCTCCTGATTTGCAAAGGCAGTGGCACACAGCTCCCTCACATGCAGCCTCCACCAGGTTTATAGGTTAATCCCCTGGAATTGTAATGATCAGGTAAAAGATCAGACAAACAGGATGAAAGCTGTTCAGATAAGTGAAGTTTCTAAATACTTGCATTCAGAGCATTTTTTGGAGTCTGATCAGAAACTTCATGAACACTCATCGCATAAGTGCAGACAATGGATTTATTGAGTCATCGTTCTTCTGCTTAGTGGAAAATTGAGAGTCTGGATATATGTGAATTTGTTTTTGATCAGAAAAGAGGCTTTAAATCCAAGCAGTCAGAGTATACTGCACAATAGGGGTTGAACAGAGGTACCAAATTCCTTTCCTTAGTACATGGGTGATGCTGACCGGCAGCTGCCCAGAGGCTGCACAGCGTCGATTATTGCAAAGATTTGTACAGTTTTGCAACAAGCTAATCACAGCATGCATTGGGAATCTGCACACTGAGGCTTGCTGGTGTTTCAGCAGTTAAAATACGCTGGCTACAGGCAGGAGCTCCTACAAATTCAGAAGGTGAGGCTGGCTCAGACACCCACAGGTGGCCCATGACTCTCTAAGGAGAGAAAAAACTGCTCTTGGACAAACACCAGCGCTCCTGGAGTGACTCAGCTACCTCGTGCAGCCCTATCTTAATCCATTTATACAAACAGAGTTGGGCATCACCAGACATCTTCTCTCATGCTTGCCACGGGGGTCCAGTAGGAAGCCCTGGGGCTGCAGGCTCTGGGAGGCTTGGATGCTATTTCTTGTGGGTACAAGGACACAGGGGTCACCCTTTTTCTCTTGATCAGAGAAGGCTGTAGGAGATAGCTGCTGGGAACCATATTCTCTCACCTAGGCACATGTCATAGAAAACAGCAGATCCTCACTCTGGAAGATGTGAGATCTTTTCTTCCTTGTGGTAAGAACAAGGTTTTAAGCTTTGATGTCATCTTGCAGTCCTTTTCTCTTTGTACAACACGACTGCTGTCACTGAAGATCCATGTTTCCGCATGAATAAAAACTACTGTTTCAGAACAAAAGATGTTCAAAACCATCATTTATGTCTTTCTCACTTTGTTTCACACACTTTGGTAGGAAAGGAGCTCTCCTCTCTGGGTGGCAGGGTCTGGAGAGCTGGCTCAGGCCAAAGCACAGGAGGATCTTCAGACTAAGGGCACCTGCCCTGACAGAGCTACAGGTGTGGCCACCAGCAAACTAGCAGTGCCTTGCTTTGGGGAGAGGCTTGCGTTCCAAATTCCCCAGGATTTCAGAGGGACACCATCACCCTGAAACACAGGCTGCAGCTTTTAGTGAAGCAGAAACCATGGCCACACAATGAGCTGCTCAATAGTCTTCTGCTTCCAAAGGTGTCTGCATGCCCTTCCTGTGGGTCCTGCCTTCAGAATCATTGTGAAAGGTGAGCTGAACAATTTATTAATTCACATCAGAGGAAAATAAAAACTTACAACCTGCTTTAGAGATTAAAAATACTGGTTGAAAGTAATGGAGGAGTTAGGGAATGACTAAATTTCAAGGCAAATGCATCTATATATTTGTCTTCCTTAATTCTCTAGAACCTATTTTTAAAGACATTTTTGGGTTTCAGAGAAAATACTTTTATTATCTCTGTGTGCTCTGTAGCCCTCAGAAATATGGTTCACAATCAAACATCAGTTTTTCTAATGGAAAACTCAAATAATTAATTTGTCTTTGATAAAGTATCTGTACTATTTCTCATTGATTTTCCCAAATGTCCGGAAGTATAAATGTTAGTTTGTAAAATGTATGGTTATCACAAATACAGATCTCTTCCTCTTTTCAGTCCCACTTGTCTCACCAGCAATGATATTTTCTTCCATATTTTTTCTGAAACGTGTATTTTTCTCAAGTTGTAAATGAAACATTTCTTATCCTGCAAAATCTCTTTTTGTATGTTTCTCAAATCCCTCATATAATCAAATTGTTCTTGTGCCTCAGAGAAAAGAAAAAGACACTCTGGTTTTATATTACTATACTTCTAGTTTTGCAGAACTTGCTGTTTCTTAATGTCTGTAGTGCAGTTTTTTCCCATTCCTACCTATTCTTTCTTTGGCTTCCTGGGCTTCCTTGGTGTTCAGGGACAAAACTCTATCTCTTTTTTGTAAATTTATTTTGTCTATTGTTCTCAGGCTTTTCTTTCTCTTTCTTTTTCTTTCTTTCTTTCTTTCTTTCTTTCTTTCTTTCTTTCTTTCTTTCTCTTTTTCTCTCTTTCTCTCTTTCTTTCTTTCTCTCTTTCCTTTTTTTCCTTTTTTTCCTTTTTTTCCTTTTCATAGCCAAGTTAGCAAATGACAAAACTCTTAACTTTTTCTCTTGCTATTGTCTACCATCCCATTGACCTTGGCACTGCCATTCAGCTTCTCAGCTCACGGGCGTAATTCACTCTTTTGTCACTGTTTCAAAATATGCCTTTCTTTTGCCAGCTCCATTTTTTGGAGGGCTTTCTTCATCAAGCTATTTTTTTCTGTGATTGTCTAAATGTCTTCCCAGAACACTCTTATTCATGTCTTGTCTTTTCCTTTCCTTACAGGTCCAATAAGTTATTTTCACCTGTAACCTCCACACATTGACTATTATTATTTTTAATGGAATTGCTGTGTCTATTTCTACCATCTGTGTAGCTCTTGGATCTGAGGTGCTTTAGAGGTGGTTTCTACTACTCCAGCTAAACACAATTGCCAAAGTTGTGGTTCAGATAATAGAGAGTAGCCTTTTCTTTTCTAAAAGCACACACATGTAGGAGCTACTGTGTAATGCTTGTGGAGGCTGGGATTTTCTTGACATTTTTCTGTAAGTAAATCAACTAACAGAAGATCCCCTCATACAAAAGAGCTTCTGTACCATAACCTTAGGCTTCACATAAAACATTAAATAGAAATGCAGTCTTCAGCAAGGGAAGAATTTGTGATACTTAATATATACGTCTTGGTAAATCATGTTAACTGTGCCCATCTGTAATTTAAAAAAAAAAAATAAAGTGACATTTAGGCTCATGGACATTGCTGGGATGACATTTCTGGAAAATGAGTTACCCACCAAACAGAAAGAGCAGCCAAAGCTGGTAGATGAACAGCCCTGACACTACACACACAGCAAGAGAAATGAGAGGAAAGCACACAGCACCAGTCACAGTCAGACCAGCTGTACCACGATGTCAGCAGCAAAATCAGGACCGAGAGGGAATTGTCTGAACTCCTGCAGAGTTCACGGTGTCACAGAACTGTCCTCACCTGCACTTTCAGCCCTGCCATGCCCCAGGGCCAGCCTGACTGGGAGGGCCACAAAGCTCCTGGGGAAAAGAGGGACACCAGGGCTAGGTCAGCAGCAGGGCAGGACAGGCATGGCTTGGGGAAGGTGAAGGAGGGGAACTCTGGAGAGGAGGTCTTGGGGAGAATATGGGACATTTAACCTCTGCTCCCACTTCCTGGTGAATGATCCACATGCTTGATCTCCTCAAGCATTTATATTTCTGTCTCAGAGCAGATGGACCACATAAACAGAAGTCTCAGGGATTACTGAAAGCACTACCCACTGTCCCCACACGGGGCTCACCCCATGCCCCCATCTGCTGCCCTTGCTGCTGTCCCCCAGGGAGCAGGGAAAAGGATCAGGAATGGTTGGCTACCAGAGGAGAGCACTGTGTTTGATCATGAGGTGCACTCAGGAGCCAGGGAGGCACGACATACCTGAGTAGAAATGGTCCTGGGGGTTGTCATCTGAGCTCCAGCCCTCTGGTACAACCTGCCACCAGCATGTCTTGGTGGTTTATTGGCATGGTTATGGCACGTTACACATGCCAAAACAAAAGCAAAATGAGGGGGAGAAAAGGGAAAACAAACCCCAAACCTCCATGTCAAAAGATTAATGTATTTATCCCCCCAAAAAATGAATTTTAAGGGACTTGGGTAAGCTCATGGAGAAAAGAGCTATTACATACTGATGAGTAACCTCAAGAACTCCCTGAAGCGTTGGTTTTTAGAGGCTGGGAGGAATTGTAATGGCAGACAACTGGTTTTTACACTCTATTCTTAAGAATCTTTCAGAAAGCTGCTGTTAGACTAAAAGACTCTTGCTCTGAGTCTGGATATGTTTACATTCTTAAGAGCCCTCTTAGAAGTTGCCTGTAGTGTTATGGACAGGGCAGACGCCTTTATAATTTATTAAAGAATTCAGCTCGATAGGGGGGTTCAGCGCGGGTCGCCCTCATACTGCCGCTTTCCGCCGCTGTCTGTGAAGATGCAGGNCCTTCCATCCCTGGCTAGGGTGTAGCGCAGCACGGGGCCCTATCCCACCATGAGGTGCCATAACATGTCCTCAGGAACGCTTCCAGGAATGGCCCCTAGAGCGACTCCACAAACGCCTCAGGGATCCATCTAGAGCACCTCCAGAAGTGCCTCCGAGCGGACCTTAGAAATTCCTCGCGGTAAGCCTCTCGGAAAGCCTCGCAAGCCTTCATCCATCAGTTCCAGGGTCCAGGGCTCCATGTCCTTTGCATACTTTTTAGCTCATGGAGACGGAGTAAAATCGGGATCAGGAGGTGCGTCCTCCTCTCCCTTAACTTGGGGAGTCGTTCAGTCTCCCCCGACTTCATAATGGCTCATTATTTTAAGGGTTATAATCTGTAAAAATACTCCCATGGTGCAAGAGGCTCTCATTTACATGCGCCTCTCTTCTTAGCATGCAGACACGCCCACACTCTCATGTTCTTTGTGCTCGCATGGAGGACATGTGGCTCTCCTGCAGCCAAG
>WEIT01028315.1:15881-44279 GCA_013389985.1 Dryoscopus gambensis | reverse complement strand
CACACCCGGCACCACGCGGGGGGGAGGCAGGATGTCCTCGGTGATGGCTGATCCCAGCGGCCGGCCTCTCCCGTGCCGCTGCGGGCAGGGAGCGGGACCAGTCGCTGCCCCGGACAGTTGCCGCAGCAACGGATTGGGGTAGCCGCGTTTGTGAGAATTCGTTTCTCACATGTAGCACAGTGAGGTATCTCAAATCCCAAGCTTGCAACTCCCCTGAGCCATAAATCTGGAGCAGAGAATGTCTAAGAACTTCCGCATGGGTGATTTGTGGAAACTTCACCCATATACAGGATTCTCCAGGGTTAGAAGTGTGCAGGGTGACAGCTCTGTGGGGATGTTGTCTCCTGCCCTGGGGCAGCGATGTGAGGAGGTAATGCAGAGCCTCTTGAGAGATAATTCCTGAAGAGGAGAAAGGCAAGGAGCAATCAGGCAGGGCATGTTTTGGAAACCTCCACGGCAGATATAGCTGACATGAAGCAGCCAGCTGTGGCTGACCTCTCCCAGAGGCAGGATGCCGTTTGTGGGGTGCGGGAGCCGCACTTTGGGTCACAGCACGCTGCAGCCACGAGATGAATGGCAGTGTTGCCCTGTGGGGAAACACAGTTCCCTGGGGAGGCACAAAGGGCATCCGCAAGCCAGCAGTGCACAGTACAGCATGGGAAGGAAAGGGCTGTGCAAGTGTAGATGTGCATTTTTTTTGCTGTTCAGAGCCTGCCTTCCCCAGAAAGCTGCAGCACTGTTTCAGAAATGAGCATTTAGGGGATTTCTTAGCTTTGTAAAACACTCCAAACTGGGATAATTCCCAGGGGTGCCAAGAGAAAATGCTAGCAGCAGAGTTTCTTCTGAAACCAGCCCTAAATTCCTTACCCAGCAAAACAGCCTCTTGACAGGAATGCACAGACACCCATGCCAGGTATTTTGTCAGGTAGACATAATTTGTGGAGTAACAATTCATCAAACCTGTTCATAATGGGCTCAAAGCTGATACATGTCACAGCCCACCTGCCAGTTGCCTGTTGTGAGGGTGGGATACACTGTTTAAAATGGCTAATAAGAACAACCAGCTAACTTTCTTATCTGGCATGTTTCACTATAAGACAAAGTGAACAGAAACACTATCCCCTGCATCATTAGGAACGGTGTAGTCAGGAAATACATGCATCATTCATTCTAAATTATGGGGAAGTCACTTTAATTTTGGGAGAAGGCAACATAATAGAATCAGTTAATGATTAGCTCACCTGCCTTACAGTTGTTCAATAATATGCTGTTTTCTTGCTCTATAAACTACATTTTAATTGCTGCCTAATGAAAGAGGTTGAATTTTTCTTACCTCCTGCAATGAGGCAAGAAGGATGTGTTTTTACTCCATACATCTCAATCTCATGTCTCCCTTCCACCGAACATTTTGCTGGTTTTGGTTTTGAACTATACCAGAGTAGACTGGATTGAAACACTGGAACTGATAAAGGGATGTCATTGCACTATATGTGACATCACATAAACTGTACTCATTAGTTATACACGGTTTAGTTGTGTTGTCGGTGCTCAGTCCTGGGTCAGAGGTAGAGAAAATCTTCCCCCAGCTCCGAGAAGTGTGGAGGTATCGCGTGCTGAAGTGTCACCATCACCTTGCCCACTGTGTTGGGCGGCACTCTAGATTGGGTGTCCTTGTCATTTGCATCCTCCCTCAGCTCAGACCCATGGCAGTCACTCTACTCCAGCTGTCTTTGGCCAGGCTAGAGCTGTACAGATGACAGGTATCAATGGCTTTACGGGTCCCACGTGACCCAGAATCCTCAGTGCCTCCCTGCAGCCACCATCTGGCAAAATGAAAAGTGCTCAGGCAGCAACTGGGTGCATAGAGTAAGTTTGCATTCATGCTGCCCTGGTAGGATCTCTTATCCACAGCCTGCTGTCAGGGGCTCCTTCAGTCAGAAGGTGTGGGTTTTTATTATGAAGCCTCTTTCTTCTATGAATTTGTCTAATTGTTTTTACATATTATTTCCTTACTTTTATGCAGGAATGAGCTCACTAATTTAATTATATTGGATAATTTGACCTTGTGACAGTTTCAAATCTGTCTGCTATGTGATGTTTCATTGGAGGGCTCTCAGGTCTCAGTTATTCCTTTATCACTCATTTCTCCCATTCCTTTTTAAATTTCTCTCTGCTGTATATTTACCTACTTGAAGGATATTGATCACTTTCCATATGGTCCTGTTTTCATTCCAGAACAATGATCAACCTTGTTGCTCCTCTCTGCATCTTTCCTAGTTCTTCAGTGGCCTTTTTGAGATGTTCTGGCCTTCATGAGCAATGATAAAGAAAAATATGATGCCAGCTATGTAACATGATGTGGCTCTTCAGAAAATCTACACAGCCACTGACCACAGGGAACTGTTTGGCTCTGAAATGTGACAAAGAGCAGAGGACAAAGACTTCATGGCACCAGCTGAAACAATGGTCATATCTGTCAGTAAAGTTTTGTCAGATGCATTCCCATGTCACTTATTTTATATCTGTTTCTGTTCCTTACTTTATTACTCCTTAAAACCCATGCTGTCTCCAGATGGCAAAGGTAATGAAACTGTCTCTGAAACAGTGCATGCACATAGTCTTTAGTGGAGGCCCTGGGATTTACAGCAGAAAAACTGATGACAATTTGATTTCCTGGCTGAATATTATTCTTTCTTGAAGGCAAACAAAAGACCAGGAGTTGGCTGCTGAGCTCCTTGCTGAGGGCTGAGCAGTACTTGCTGAGTGGTACTGAGCAGTGTCCCCAGGAGGAGGTCCGACCGTCACCACGCTTGACAGCCCAGATGATGCTCCAGTCCATCAGCAGCTCCTGAATGTGCTCTGAGTGGGACAGAAAGCAACTCCAGTGGGAAAGCAGCTCCTCCTGTTCTCACTGACTCCCACAAAAGCTGCCCTTTTGCCAGAGCTAACTTGGCACATCCTTTTTGGAAGGCTGACCAGAGAGGTCAGAAGGTGGATAGATGTGAACTAAGGGGATGACTGCCATGGGAGTGATGGAAGCAGTGTCCAGTGGCATCCAAGCTGTTGTGGAGGATTCAGTCCTGCAGATTGATGGGCCAGCAAGGGCTGAGCAGCACCCAGAGATGCAAAGCATCAGATGGCATCAGCCAGGGCAGAACTGCTTGCACAGTGTCATCCCAGTGTGGACAGCTTTGGGGCAGGGCTTGCCAGCTCCCCACTGCATGCAGGAGCCAAAGCACAGGCACAGTAGGTTCCTGCGGGATGCCAATCAGGGAACAAAAGAATCCCCGAAGAGGACAAGTACCCCAGTTCGGTTTCCCTGACTGGCCCGTCGATTTCCCTGCCCCCTTTTCCCTTATATGTCAAGGTCCTGCCCTCCGCACGCTGTCCTCCCTCCCCCGCCCCTGTTCCTAGCCACTCCCTCAGGTTCTCCCCATTTGTTCTGTGTGCTAATCCAGCCCGTGTACTGCCTTTGTACCCTGAAACCATTAGCCCGTTTGCTCTCTCCGTCCCCCTGATCCACATGTAAAAGGTCTAGGCTGTGTGCCATGTGGCCTCTCTGCCTAGGGGACTCAGCCCGTGTGGTCCTGTCTGCTTTTGGGACCATGTGAATAAAGACCCTCTGAAGCCCCCATGCAGGGAGCCTTCTCGCCTCCTTTATCGCCGCCGTGTTGCGGAAGCTGACAGCTAGCCGGAGCACCGTGCGGGGCAGGCAGCCCCGCCGCGCTCTGTGGGAAGGTCTGCAGCTTGCCATTCCACCGGCAGAAGCTACAGACCGCAACAGGCTCCTTTCTGTCCCTGCCAAGATGAGACAGGTTTAGAAGCAGAAAATTGTCTCAATACGTTTTGGGCCATTACCACAGCTTCTGGGAACTGACTGACTTCCCAAGAAGGCTTTAGATGGCTTAACAGTCTTAAAGGCAGAAGCACAGTGAGGCCATGACCAGCTGCTGTCCAAGGGAACCTGCTCCCATCCCTGGCACCTGAGCCCTGCCACTGGGGAAGGTGGGTGCTTCACGTGCAGGGAGGAGTGGACCAAGCAATGGTGGCTTAGAGAATACTGTCCAATATCTGAATGTTAAATTTTACCAGTACCTCAGTGCCATTAAAAACTGAATTAACTCTCATTACTGAGCTGTACATTCTGTTAATATTATTTGACACATATGGTCATAGACAGTTATCTTCTATTGTTACTGTAAAGGCTAAAGGTATCTATCCTGTTCATTGTAATCATACTCTCAGATCAGTGATGGTAATGAAAGATTTTAATTATGTCAGGCTTTAAGGTAATAACTGCCCTAAAACTCTGTCTGTGCCCAGCCCTTTCTTGAGAGGAGGAAGAAAATAAAAGACGGAGGGCACAGGTGGAGGTAAAGGAACAGACACACAGAAGAGTACTTGACCGTGGAATATATCCCTCTCCCATCTGCTCTCCCAACAGAAACAAAGAGAATGCATTTTACTCAAATGTGGTGAGTGGAGGGATAAATAAGGGTGAAGGCACAGTGATGTTGTAAGCTGTATGCTCAGCAGAGGCAGGAGCCTTCAACAGATACTTGGCTTCTCTGCTGCTCTGCAAGGCACTGTTCAGACACTTTTTCCAGCAGGTACAACCTCACTGCATAGAGTGGGCAAGCTAGGGGAAGCTACTCTGGTCCCAGGGGTCTGGGCTGGCCAGAGGAGTAGGACTGATGGGCTGGCCAGAGGGGAGTGATTTGTGAATTAAAATCAGCAGGTGGAATCAATTATAGATGCATCTTTGGCCTATTAATGTATGACCCCTGTCCCTTGCTGGCTGTCTGGCAGCAGATCTGAGAAAAGAGAAGTCTGTACTCCTGCAAGCTGCAGGCTCCTACTCTGCCTGGAGGATCTGGGACCTTCCCCACATGCTTTCCCAGGAGTCTGGCTCTGCAGGTCTCACCACAATGCTGCACTGGGACTTACTGCTTTGTAAAAGTGACACAGCAAATCCTCACCTTCTGATGTCCTACTAACCCTGAAGCACTTCTAATGCACTGGCCCACAGAAACGGCAATGATGCTTCACTATGGACATTAAGCTGCTAGCCTTTGTAGCTCAAATACTTGAAGAAAGAATCAGGCCTTTCAGAAGTCAAACATAAATTGATCATTTCCAAAAGAAGTGACTGCCTTAAAGGTCATTCCTGTAGCAACAGTGCCTTGGAAAGACTGTAATTTGATAAAATGTGGGGAAAATAAGTTTCACGCACCACTTGCTAGATTTCTTATGTGTTCACTTTCTTCAGCTAATCACTCCCATACTTGTGAATGATTAATGTGTTGAGTTTTGTTTTCTTGAAAGAAAAGCTTCTTGCTGTTGTTCTGACCTTTGTGACCTAGAAATACAAACAGGTGATATGGTTCTCCTCACTGAAATTTGCTCAAAATACCTCTCAAAGTTGTCTGCATACTGACAAGGCCTCTTTTCTGCCTGTGCCTCCTGGTCCTCCTCCTTGTATCCTTGTCTTTAAACAGCCACTACACTGCTAGATGTTTTTTGTCCTTTACTTTGAGAAAAAATGTGAGTATTCAAACAAAACTTTCAGAGAAATGAAAAATGGAAGTGAAAAAAAAATGACCTGATCAGGAGGAAAAAACAACCTTGCATTGAAAAATAAAATGGGGTTAATAGACGGGGATGTGAAGACTTGGGACATTTGCACATATGGGAGTAGCCTGTATTAGCCTTTAGACAAAAATACATCAGTGTGATCCATATGAAATAGATCCCATGCATGACACTTCTGATGTCAAAGACTAACTTCTGTTTGGATTTTCTTTTTCTTTGTGGACTCTTTTTTTTTCCTTAGAAAGTGTAAGACTAATAATTTGTTCCTATCCTACTGATTTATATAAGTTTGATTTGCTCCTCCATTCTGTTGGGATTATGTGAGGGATCTGCCCAGTGTTGCTTTGGATTGCTCAGTTATACACAGGATTGCCCTCACAAATTAAATATGGTCGCCATTTATCTTGTACCTTGGTTCCAAAATAATTATTTTTAGCAGCTAATAGCAAATTATTTTTATTTCCCTTCTTTTCATTAGCCTAGTTTGTTTCCCAAGCTGTGTGAGCTGGAAAGGGCTATCTTTGTGCTTAATGCGTCACCCACGTCTACTAAGACTGCAATTGATTGTATCAGTGTGTAGCTGGAAAACCATGCCTTTCCCCACTGTTTTCCTTGCACTATTACTTAGGAACAAACATCCATCCACAGCTGAGCAGGAAAAAATCCTGGAAGTACCGACAGGGCTAATGGAAAGAAGAATGTGGACCCACCCCAGAAAAGGACCAAACACCTCTTTCTTCTATTTCTGCTGAATGAAGGTACAAGCAAAGATAATTCAACCCTCTGGCAGCTACACAAAGTCCTTGACCAAAAAGCATGGGGACCACACTGGAATACCATAAAGGTGCCCCGGGGCTGCTTCAGTGTGTGGTGGTGGTCCTGTAGAAAGCCTCCTATAATCACATACTGCCTAGGGAAAGTGTACACAATCTAACCACTGAGCAATCTGTGCTTTCCTGCCTAAGTCATCCCCCAAACAAATACATTGAGACAAATTAATTATTCTAAGTATGAAAGATTAGGCTTAATACCATGTAATTCTAACTCCAGAATGAATCAGTACAAGGAATTAAATTATTCTTGCACATAATTGCATGGATTCAATGCAATTACATAGTAAAGTTGACAGTTTTCTCTTAATTTATTTTTCTTTAAAATGGTTGTGTGAGTTTCTCTAATTCTTTGGAAGGCATGAAAGAGAGAAGTACTTGGAAATGGAGACTACTTGGCAATGTGGTTTTGGAAGAGAGTTGCAGGACCTACTGCAAATTCAGGAAATGTTTTGTGTATGGGACAGAAGGATCTACAGGATGTTTAAAGGAAAGAGTCCTTCATTCCAGTTCTGTAAAACTTGGCTTCAAGTTTGGACTTGGTCTGATTCTTTACTTTTCTGTTTCCTTGTTTGATCATGAGCCACAGACAGATGTGGCTGCACTTGTAAAAGCCCAGTGAACCCAATTTTAGGTGTTGCAAAAAGTTGAGGTAACAGGCACTGCTGGCAAAGCTGCTCTGGCCAGCTGGTGTCATGTGAGGCACCTTTGAATCATACTTTGTGTGTAAAGCCAACTGATTGTGTTGGCAAATGGAAAAAAATTAGTTCTTCAAGTGCCAAAAAGTGCAATTTTTCCAGGTTCCTGGGTAGAAATGCTCCTCAGTGTTTCAGTGGCAGGTCCTTTACCTTGAACATGTGCCCTTGCTGCTGCTCTTCAGTTCCTCGAGAGAGGGCAGCACTTGGGACTGATGCTTTGGACTTGATTCTCATGCTTGCTGGGGGACTGGCACCAAGAGAAACTGACATCAGCCCTGAAAATAACTCACTTCAACACCTTTCCACTTTTTCTTGGCTTCTAATCAAGCCGCAGTTTTAGGCTGCATCTTCAGTGCTAGAAAACTGACATAACCAAAATCAGTGCAGAAATCCAAGGATATCTCTTGCTATCTAGGTAAAATGGAAGTAAAAAAAGAAAATAATTAAACCTGGGAAAAAATCTACATGTCCAAAATAAAATTAAATGCATCATGTCAGGGCTGTGCTACAATAATCTGCAACCGTATTGAATTAAGTGGCCTAAGTGCTGTTTCCTTGTTCAAACACCAGACAAAACTTTCATGGGTCTCACTGATATGAAAGCAAGAAGCTTTAGGTGCTCAGGAAGTAGCTAAGGACAAGTTAATCCTTGAGAAAGTGCCTCTAAAGCCAATGATCTAATTTGGTGATAAGTAGGTTCTGCTCTGTCTTTAATGCAAGGACAGAGTGGAAAGCTCGTTTATGACTTAATATCAGTCTCAGAGTTTTAAAGATCTCAGCCAAATTTTCTTGTTCTCTAGCCATTAAAATAATTATTTTAGCATTTTCCTTCTATTATTTCTCTTGCCCTCAGAGCTCCACTGAGAATGGCAGGGAACTGGAGAGTGCAGAAAGAGGGTGTGCACAATGTTTTGTGCGATATAACAGTACAAGGAAGACAGCTCTTGTCCGTGTTCTACGTGTATGCATAAAGGATTGAAAGGCCATAGCGTGACAGCTATTTCAGCATCCTTTAAAATGTAGATTGAATTATTGGGATGATCTCTCTGTGTAAGAAATTTACAACCTACCTTGGCACTCTTTTGCCGGAAATCAGTGATAGAAGGATTTAGTGGATTCACAAGCAGTTCAGAAAGATTGTTCTTGCTTATAATATGCCATATTTTATAATATTTCAACATTTTTTCATCTTTCAACTTAGCCTCTCCTATGTATATCATTTATTCTCATGAAGAATTTAATTTTAATGCTAGATGAGACAAGTCTCTTGGATGTTGACTCGACTTTACAAAATTAATTATCTTATTTTCTACTGTACTTTGGCTTGCAATTTGCTTAGGCATTTTTGATTGCCTAGGTAATCTTGATAGATGTTTCTGCCTTATGATAGTGATGAAATGGCAAGAAATGTTATGTTTCAATAGGAAACATTTTTCTGTTGTCCTTTCAAAAGATACTTTGCAAAGTCATGCAAAGTAAGGACCAACTGTGCTTCATTGCTAACTACATGGTATGTTAAATAGCTCATGCATCTTACTGGAATGGAAAGACAGGTGTGTTTTAAATGTGCCTGCTTATCGACAGCATTTGTTTAAAGCTGTGTGCATTGGTGCTAATGTGCTTTTTTTTTTTTTTTTCCTGATACTCTGTTCGGTTAATTATCACTTCAATATCTACTTCATCCAAAGTGAAAATACCCTTCAAGAGGATGGGATGGATCAGAGTTAATTTCATTTAGGAAGTAATTTGTTCATTCTCTGTGAAGAATCAGAATTACTTTTTTTTTTAATATATAGGATTTTACTTTTAGACTTGGATAAAGCTCTCAATATTATTGACAATCATCAGACACTCTACTGGAAAAGATAAATTGGGCTGCATTCATTTTGTGAAATCAAAATAGCACATGGGTGTGAGGATGCCCTTCAGTTTGATTTGGACCAGTACCTGTCATTTAGAAAAAACAATCAATCAAAATCTTTCCACCACGTAAAAGAACAAATTTTAAACATCATGTCTGATAGACACAGCTCTAATAGCCACTGCCAATACAAAGGGAGTATCCTAAGCACACACCTACTAAATTCAACATACTTTTCTTTCTGTTTAAAATGGGTAAAAATCCCAAAGCAAAATGAAACATCTTTAGTTGGCATTGAAATGGAGTTGAAGAGATGACAGAGGTTTGGCAAGTGTCTGAGGATAAGGAGCAGTTCCAGATATTCTGGCCTAGATCCAGCAGAGCACATCCTCTTGCACAATGTATGGCTTAGGCTGGAGGAGGGGCAGGTGTTGGTTAGTCTTCAGGTGTCTAAAGACTTGGATAGGGAGCCAGTGCTTTAAATTCTATTTAGTTCCTACAAAGATCTAGGCAGCCAGCCACCTTTTCAGAGGTCCACGCCTATTTCAGTTGGTGTCAATGGACGGTCACTTTCCACACATATCTGAAATTCATTTGGATGATTCTCAGCCTCTTAAGGCACTAATATTCTTAAGAAAATGCACTCTTGAATGCCCAGTTAGAGATGGTTAAAAGTGACCTATCCAGGAGTCGGTGTTTTACCAGCTGTTCCTATAAAATGACAGATCTTACTTCAGTGCACTTACCCTTCAGAAATTACTGTGGTTTTTGCAATTAGCTTGTTCCTTTTTGTATCTAAACCTCCTCTCCTCTCTGGTCTTCAGAGAGTACTAAGTGTCAAGCTGAACTCAAACTTATCAGCAAAGAAGCTCAGTCACCATGAGACCACCTGCTTTCTACAGGTGCTGATTTTCTGTCTCAGTCCCACAGAGACTGGTGACTTTATACCTTGTTTTTTTTCCCTTCATCTAGCTCTGCTCCACTGGAATAACTGCTCTTTTCCTCTCAAACTGTTGAATGGATTAATACAATCATGTGAAACTCCAGCAACTGTGCTTCGCCCAGACTGACCTTCAAATTTCTTATACTGCAAAAAAAAGCCAAAACCCAAACCCCTAACCAACCAACAAACCACAACACAAACCAAACAACAAAAAAAAAACAACAAGAAAGTCCCCTGACAAGATTTCCGGGCATGTCAGCTGTTCAAAAGTGCAACAGTTAAGCAATAAAAAGCATTGCGGCTTCTACTACACTTGCTTTCTTTTGCCTTTACACTGTTGTGAAAGCAGCAAATACCAGGCCTTGTGTTACATGCTATATACCTCTTGATTCAAACTCCCTCTTTTGAGCTCAGTTCCATTTAGACTTTTGATTTGTTAGAAACATTGGAAACTTATTACTAACTTTGTTAAGAGTATGTTTTGACCTTTTATTAAGAGCATGTCTTTCCTTTTATTTTGCATACTCTTACTACAATATAGCACTTTCCAGTTCCTGTGACAGATATTCACCATTCGTACCATTATGCTCTTTGAGGAAGGGTATTTTCTCCTCTTTTCTTGTTTTCCTATTGTCCACAGACATCTTACATTCCAATCTTTCAAAAGCTGTTTTGCAGGTGCTGGGTCAATCATATGTAATATGCAGATAGTTTCTGCTTTTCCTTTTCTGGTACTTTTCTGGAACTATTTAGCTCTATCACAATAGGGTTCACTGTTTCGTTCCCATTGTGCTGAACTGATGAAAGTCCTTGCATTGTCTCGGATAACCTTTTATATTAGAAATACAAGTGTCACATACCAATTAAAGAATGGGTGAGACAAGTAAACAGGAAATACAGAAGGAAGGCTTGCACTTAAGTGATTTTTCAGAGCAATGCAAATGGCTATCTGAAATATGCTGCTACATTGTAACGATCATCTTCTAAGATAGGTGCCTCAGTAAAAAAAGGTTAAAATTATATAAAATTTTACCAGCAGAATAAGGTAAAGATTTGACCTCTCAGTTTTGAGGACCCGAATTCCTGGTAAGACCCCAAACCAGGACCACTTTCTTCCTGTGCTGCAGTGGCCCCTGCACCCAGTCATGAGCCACCCCAGGAGTGAGCAGGTAGCAGCTGCTTTCAGGAGTGGGGCTACTAAAAGGCAAGATCAGGAAAGAGCCACCCACACATTTCTTCTTGGCTGAATGCAGAGGGAAAACAACAACCTAGGTGAATATGGCCCACAACTCTTTTTGTGTTGTTTCTGACTCACCTATGTATTGGCCACCAGGGAAAAAATACCACTGCAATTTTCTTTGAGATATAGATTATTCTTCTTGCTCTTAGTGGCATTATACCAAGATAAAAGGAATTTTTAGGGAATCAATATTTTTGTAGGTGTTTGACATACAGGACCATAATAATGAGAAGATAATAGTGACTGCTGCTGACGTTGTGATGGAGGGCTGATTTCTGGTTATGCCTAAAACCAAAACGGACAGAGAACAAATATGGGAACACCAGTCCTTGTTAGGACTTTGATTTTTCTGCAAGCTAGTAATTACTATATCCATTCTTTGTAGAAAAGGGTGACAAGTTTTGCTGGCCAACTGAAGCTAGCAAGAATTTATTTACTGACTCCAGCAAAATCAGCATCAGGACCTCTGTGTGCATCTACATCATGCAGTGTGAGCTGGGCTATACTCAGTACTCCGCCTCCTAGACCACATGATCTCATAGCTGATTTGGCTAGAGGAGTATTAAAGGAGTTGTAGTTATTGCTTCCTATGGCTTCAGTCCCGTTTCTTCACGCACACAACCTTCTTGTCCACACACAGACACTTCCAGGTGGAGTTCTTCACTACAACGATCCCCAATATTCTCAACAGCTCCATATTCCTGAAATGAAAATGTTCTTAGTTCATCTGCATCATAAAACCTCCTGCCACAGGCTCTGCTTGCCTATCTGTAGCCTTTCACACTTACATAGCAGGGACACATGGTTATTGAGGAAAATTAGCAATGCTCTAATTCAGTGACAGTGAGAGTCTGTAAAGCACCTGAAAACTTTAAATCACCAGAAAGAAAATCTGTTTGCATGATAATCTTTAGGCTGTATTTCTGAAGGCAGACCAAAGAGGTGTATAAACACCTGACTATTTGAGCAACTAGGGATACATCACCTTAACAATATTAAGGAGTCAGTTAATCTCTTTTTTAAAAGGCATGTGTGTTTAAGAAGTGAATGCTCCATGGAAATAAACACAGGTCTCACTGTGCTCCTTGCCAGTTGTGTAAGTTATGTAGCACCAGTTATGTCAAAGGTCTGAGGTACATCGGCATTAATGAATGGCCAGTGGAGTTTTACTCTAATTAATTAATCTTGTCAGATTGTGACAAAGTACTTTCCAATAAAAGTTGCCAAGTCACAACCCCATCAGCCACCAGACAGCAATTAACAAGATGCTTCAATGATTTTACTGTAATTCCTCTTTGCAACTTCAAAGGAAAGCCTGGAGTATCAGAATACCCCAGCAAAAGTAGAAGAGAAATGGACTTGAAAACAGTTAGGAATACCTGAACAATTCTTAAATTAAAAAAAAATCTTACAGAAAATCAGAAAATAAATCTTACAGAAAATTTGAAAATTTTGTAAAATACCTTTCTTTTCAAGCAGTGACTATACTGATGCCAGTCTGGCAAATGGATTTGAAACTCTAAACACTGAGGACAGAAAAAAGAAATGTACCTTTCTTCACTGCCTACTTCATCACCTGTTTCTTTTACTTGGTGATACTGAGAAACTACCAGTGTCATTTGCCAGAACGCTTTCATATAAATGTAAAATATTTCCTGTCTCATTATTTTCCTTCCAGAATTCCTGGATTCTGGAAAGCTGGTGACATTCATCTCATGCTTTTATCTGGAACAATATTCTTGGAGGATGAAATATGATTATTCTGAAGATTCAGGACCATGCAACTCTGCCTTCATTTTCACTTCCTTATCCCATTCTCCACTATTCACATTATTTTCCCCTTTTGTGTACAATGCTTTTTTTTCCCTAAAGAAAATCTGCAGCTTATTTTCCAGGGAAGCACAAAAGATTTGCCTCCTATCAGCTCTGACAGAGACCACAGAGAACTGATCTGCAGAAGCTGCTGCTGACCTTGTACACCCAAATAACACACAGTTCAGTAACCACAGGGAGCTCATCATAATGCTGGCATGTAAATCAGTATGTTAAATGTAAAGATTGATAAGATGTCAAAACATATGGTAAGATATGAGCCCCCAAGGCTGCCCTCACTGATGCAGTTCATCAGCCTGATATTCTACAGTATCCAATGGGTAATAAAAAAAAGACAAAGAGTAAAGCAGGATATTATCACAAATGCTTTGCGCACAAACCCCTCAGACTAATGAGAATAATTATCCTGTATCATCTACATTTTATTTGATGAGAGGTAGAAGGAAGCTGTAGTTGAAAAGAAACTTATTTTTTTCCCCTTTTAATTAAAACATCCCCCCCAGAGACAATTACCTGTACTGTGTCAGAGTAATAATACTGGCTCAAACCAGAGTCATCTCAGTCTTTACAGCCCCTTCACTGTGCTGTTACTGATGTGATCTCAGTTGTTTTCAGGATGCCATGACAGACAAGCTTCTTGTCCTCCAAAAAATCAGAAAATCTTCCCCACGGATGTTATTATTCAAGGAAGCCTTTGTAAATATGCTCAACTTTCATTCTCATTTGGGTTTAAAAATGAGCTTAAAATACAAAACATGCTCAAGATAGGGAATGATGCAAGTATATCTTCCCCGAGACCTAAAAAGATAGAGTGGGGGAAAATTTCAGTTTGCCTGAATAAAGGACTGGTTATACCCAGACATTTTGGGAGTGTGACACATGGTTATGGGAAAGTGTCTCCACCTCTGTGCCAAATCTCATTCTCTGACTGGGCCCATGTTGTCACTGAGCTCTGGGCTGGATGTGCCTGATGTGTAAGTGCCTGTGAAATGCACCCACAGGCTACACCTCTACAGCTTGGCACCTTTAAAATGTGTGCAGGGAGCTTGTGGCTGCCTGACTGGTAACCTGCTATTGTGGCTCATCTGTGTTGGGCTGTGCTGCTTCTTGTGGGCTCAAAACATTTCAAAAGGAACATGCTCAGGAGACAGGTCCCACACTGCTCACTGTGAGAGTGCCCACAACATGAAAAGATATGTGAAAAAGAGCTTTTAAGAGTGAACATTCAAATTATTATACTCTTTGAATAACATCTGCATTACTTCTTTATTAGTGACCAAGAACATCTGTCAAATGAGCTTCAACATGAGACTTTGTTCTGACAGAGCTTTTGCATATTTATGTAGTATAAAGATAGATACTTATGCACTGCCCATGCTTTCCTGCTTGTTTTAGTTTCAAATTTGGAAAAAAATATATTTTATAATGAGATAGTGCTGTGGTCTCCCTTCAAAGATACATATATATGTGTGTATATATATCTTTGTGTCTGTGTGTGTGTGTTTATCATACAGAGCCGATGTCTCCAGAAAGGTTTTATTGCAACTGATTTTCTATCCCTAAATTAACACTTTGAAACCAGTGGATGCCTGTGATTGCTTTTATCATTTGACAGACTCACGTGCACGCTGTGTCTGTAATTCTTTTTTGACTTAAACTACCCAGAGGCTTCCTCGTGCCAAGTACACAGCAATAGTGCATAGATGTGGGTGTACTAAAGGAGAATAGGATGACAAAGTAATTTAGGAGGGTGCAGATGCCCATTCTCATTTTCCTCCTATGTTAAGAGATTTCATCTGATGTGTTGTTTTTGTTGGCCAGACAGTGGGCTCCATGTTTTGCAGGTACTTGGTAAATAGCTCAGAGCATTGCAGGCAGCTCTGGACACAGAGCATCCCTGGCAGTCTCAGGTGGTTCACTGTGTTTCTTCCTCTGCCAGGTGACCCCTGGCAGCAGCCCCTTGATGGCTCCTGCAGGGTGAGGGTAAATGCTGCAATGGCTCCACACATCGATGGTGGGAGATTCCCCTCCTGAGGCCAGCTCAGCTCTTGCACAGTGGCCCTGGGCTGTCACAGTGCCGTGGGGCTCTCTCAGCAGCTGGAGAAGGGGATACTTCCTCCTCTTGCCAAAGTGATGGAGGAAGGGGAGAGACACTAGACCCACAAAATTACTTCATGTTTTTGAAATCCCTTTTGTCCCTGGTCACCTTACTTTTCAGCCATGCCTCCAAACAGACTGGATGATGATGCCCAGCATGCCAAAGGAGAAGCTCAGTAGCAAAAAAAGAAGAAAATAATTATCTAAAGGCTGAATCAAAAGAAAATAAAAATGCGTTAGCAACACGATTATTAGGAAAAAAACCAGGTTTTCTCTCCCGAAGCTACTGCCAGAATCTATTTTACTCATGAGACACAGCCCACTACCCTATGGCAGCTGATACTGCTTATCTCCCAGATGCCAGAGGCTGTCAGTGATTTTCCAGTCTGGGTTATGTACAGTGGTGTGTCATGGCACCGAAAATAATCTCAAAACTTCCACTCATCAACAAAGCATTTCAGACGTTGCTTAATCTGGCAGTGACTGCAAATTATTTACCAGGTTATTTCTTTTTCAGGCATGAGCAAGTCTATGAAATGAAAGGTAAACTGAGTGCGTTCAAAGCATTGTCCAAACCAAGGAATCTAACACACACAGCTGTTCTACGTAAGTGTTTTTGATCTTTGCTGCTTTGAGAAAACAGATATGTACTAACCAGAGCCACATTTCAAATGCTTTTGTTGGGCAAAACTTATAGATTTATATTAGCAAAAAGAACCAAGTAATGACTGTGGAAACAGGAGTAAATATATAGAAATATATTTATAAATACAGTCAGATAAAGGGGGGAAAAGGCATAACAGCAGCTCAGCATAGGTATCAGAATAAAAGGGCTTTGTGTGCAGAAAGGCAGTCAAATGCCCAAAGCTATCACACCAGTTGAATTTCATGGATGTGTGAAGTTTGCATTTCTCTGCCAAAATAACACAGCAAAGAGATCTTACACTTTAAGCTGCAGTTCTGTCATGGTCACAGACCTCAGAAAAGGATTGTTGGAGGCTCATGCTTTTAAAGAAGATGTTCAAGATCCAGTAGTGGATTCCAAAGCAAAACTTCACATTGGAGAGCACCTCTGGTACCTCCACTAAAGAGCTCAGTCAAAATCAATCCCCAACACTGATTTTCCTTTTTTCTTCCTTTTACTTACTATGTCTATTTACTATGTCTCTCTCTCTCTTTTTTTTTTTTTAAATTCTCTTCTTGCCACCAATGCATATTCTTTTCTTCAAAGGATCTCCATCTCACTTTGATGAGCTCCACTGAAACAAGTGCAAGATATGATAACGTAGCTATCACTTTAGATTGGCTCTAAGCTTTTGCTCCTGGTATCCTGACCTTGCTGTCTCAACCCAGGTTCTCTAAGGAGCTTCTGTGAGTCCTTTTTGGAGGGGATGGAGAGCTGTCACAGGGGCATGAGGGTCTTAAAAATGAATGGAGAGCACAAATATGCTTAAGGAAGTTCTGCTTTATTGAAATTCTCATTTCATTTACCAAAGCAGCTGTAATATCTAATGTGCAGTTGGCTAAAAAATGGCAAGTGATGTATCTCTTGTTTATCTGCTTTCAGGGTGTTTTAGGGACATTAACATTCAATAGAACAAGTGCTCTGTGGACCCTTAGTCTTTGATGACTCTCGTTTTGCAGGTATTCTAGGAAACCTACATGAGATATTTCTCACTGCTTGTTTGTAAGGCATATCACTAAAGCATATTTCTTTTGTGTTTTCTTTTCTCCAAGATTACAACAGAATAACTTTCTCAGTGTTTGCTCACTATGCTGATAGCACTTACGCTGGGACCCCAGACAGCAAATTTTCACAAGTACTTTAACTTAGATCAAAGTAAGTTTATGGGCATATTTTCTCAGCAGCAGATCTTTCATTATGTGTACATAGAAGGATGCCCTGTGGATAGGCTGTGAGACTGGATGTCAGCAGAGCTGGTCAGTTCTTGCATGTCTAGTCCGTGAGTGAATGTTTTTTCCAGGCTACCCACTCCACAGACACCTAACCAGCTGGTTTATTCCCATCTCAGCTTCTTAGGTGATATTGGGACAACACACTTGATTTGCCCATGGTACAAACCCCTTCTGAAGCCTCACAAGTAGAGATCTCCTGAGATCCCTGTCAGTTGGAATGTCTGTCCATCTGTGGCTGCTCTCCCCTGGCTGTAACCCCTGCAGAATGCTGCTCCTGCCCTGCTCTCTGTGTGACTCTTCCCCAGTCTGTAGCATCCCTGTCTCTGACTGGAGGCCTCTCATGTCAGCCCACTTATTCTGCAGAGGCAGCAGAGGCTCCATGCTCATGAAATCAGATGTGCAGCTTGGCAGGGCTCTCTGGATGGCCTCTGGTTCCCTTTCCTGCTTGAGCTGGGACTATCCCCAGTGCTGGATTCAACTTTATCTCACATTGTGCAGATAGGCATACATGAGAAAAGTGTGCACCGGTTATATTTTGGATACTGCTAGATGGACGTGATGAGCACTCATCACCCAGCTGATGATATCTACTTCTGGCTGAGCCAGCGCTATTGCTGGCAGGAGCAGTTCTGGTTTGAAATTGATTTCACAAGTGCCAAGTAGTGCCAGTGGGTTTGAAAGCAGGTAAGCAGAGTGAAATCCAGGAAGCAGTGGGTCTCACTGGGTGTGAGATGAGAGACTCGGGGCTTAGCATCAAGTCCTGTCGCATTTGTGAGTTGTTGGACCAAGCAGAGCCACTTGGCAAGAGGAGATGACCCAAGTGAGATCTCCACTGCTTTTGGTGCTCAGCACACAGCATCTGTCCTTCTGGCTCTGTCTACAAGAGCGAGGACCAGCACCTCCATCTGAGTGGTCCCTCCGCAGGCTCTCAGGGATGCAGCCTGAAAGCTGACCATCCTTTCCTAGTGCTCTGTTTACTTCTTCACCAGACCTTCCACTACTTTTCATCAGTGTTCACAGCCATGGGGCTGGGAATCCCATTACACTGGCCAGAAACCTGTGTGCCACCCACCCTCTGATGTGGGGACAGTCCCTCCCCTGTCACATGCTGCTCAGGATCTGCAGTTCTCCCTGTCTCCTGTTGCCTCTGGGCTCTCCTGGTCAGGCCAATCAGGCCAGGTCACCCTGCTGTTGTCTGCACCTGACTATGGAGACGAGGGCAGGGCCATGGCACATGAATAGCTGTTTTGCAAAACCCCAATACTGTCCTAGTTCGATTTTTCACCTATTTGCAGAGAGAGATTTTAAAAAAATTAGCAAATTCACAGAGAAAGAAACGAAAAAGTGATGAGATAAAGAAATTGTTTAGCGTAAAACCAAATTTAAATCTATAACTACAGGTTAGGCAAGCGGCTCTGGAAGGTCTGACCAGAGGATTTTGCTGAGAGAGAAGAATGACGGGTCCTGCACACTAGCTGCCTTTATGTGTCTCTGCGGAAGTGTTTGTTTTCTTCTCTTCTTTTTTGGTGCATCTGTGAAAGAATCAACTCCTGATGGTTGTGCTTCTGCTCTGCATATCCTCATTGTCATCCAGGGGCCCAGTGCCCTCTTTGTAAACCTGGAGTAAAACCTTATTTTACATTTGTCATTCACATCTGGAGGTTCTCCAAGGTCTGTTACCATTTTAGTGTGAAGCTCACCTCACCTCTGCAGTAATGTTTTACTGTTTTGTAGATGGAAAACCTGATTGCATTCAGGTGTCTGCCTAGGCATATCAAAATTTAGTGATGTACTGTGACTAGTGAATCCACCCTTTGGTGCAACTGCTTATTTTGTGGAAATGTGCAGAAATATCCCCTCCCTCCTTGACCAGTTCTTCCCCTGTTGCTTTGGCTGCTGAAATGTTCCTATGATGTAAGAAGTGCTCTGTGCCATCGCTTTCCATTGATGTTTTGACTGCATCTCACCCTGAAAACTGGGATTTTTACTGAGAGGGAGAAAATTGACATTTCTTCAGTCAAAATTGTAAGCAATAGTTTTATCTCAGAGTGGGAAAACTCAGACTTTCTGTCAGAATACAAATGTGTTAAAAACACAATTAAACCTAGTAAGTCTGCAAGTAGCATTTGATTTCTGCAGCTTGATAGAGTTCTGAAGAGTAGGTTCTTTAGTGAAAAAATCATCACTGTTTATGTAGGAAATGGTTCTAGTCTTCTTATTCTTGGGTTTTTTTGAAAGAATTTCTTTAAAACCTGACAAATTCTACCAAATAGCCCTTGCGTGATGCATAATGTCAACTATGCCAGATTTAATAAAGCCAGCATACTAAATGAGCCAAACCACAGACCCTTAATATGACTGTTGCTGTTTATTGATATTGTTCAGTTCCAGTAAACTCCAGCCTATTCCTGTAGTGCAAAGTTATGAGTCAGATCTTCTTCCATCAAAATCACCCTAATGCATGGTAGCAAGATAAGACATTGCAACAAATCCTACCTATTGAAAGCAGAACTCTTCAGGAACGTTTTGTAAAGTTCAATAAAATAAGCATGAAATGGGCAGAGCCGGATCCAGCACTGCTCTCAGTGCTGGGTTTGCCTCTTAAGCTGTGCAAAGGTTCAGCTGCTTCGGTCCTGTGGGTGGTAACTGCAAAATGTCCACGACTGTGCAGTGACGTTGCACACAGACATTGCTGAGATGGAGAAACATCTTGAAGTGATCCATTCCCTAGACTTTGATCTTCCGCTAAAAGCCACCTTTCTAACTGCTCCAGCCCACCCAGTCTCATTCTTTGCACTGGGCTTTTCAGTTTGTACTGGCAAGGAAGATTCTCCTCATTATCTGCTAAAGAATAATTGCACTTACTTAGACTTGCTTTTTTCTGATGAAACACTGGGGTGTCTTCCAAAAGACATAGAGGGATATTTCTTTTTTAGAATCACAAATTCTAAATCCAGAGTCCAGGAATACTTTGGATCCTTTATTGCCATCTTTGCTGAAATACAGCAGGTGATTTCTATCTCACAAATCCCAGCTAAACCTGAAAAACAGTCTCAGGGAGAAATGTTTCAGGTGTTGCAAGGTGCAAGTTTTAGGAGTGTTTTGGCCTCACAGTGGCAATTTTCTCCCTGTGATTTTAAGCTCACACTTTTCATCCTGTTAACTTTGGATGTTATATTTAAAGGTGAAGTATAGATCAAATGAGGTAAGTTTAAGGGTAGAACACCTTTCTATTACCCAGATGTTGCTAGGGCTTGAGACAATCTCGTGTTCAGCAGAGTGATGGGTGAGACTATTTGAAACCCTTAAACCTCCTGCGTGTATGAGCCCCTTTGGTGGACTTAGGGTGAGAGCCCAGGTTCTCCCTCCATTTTGTTAACTCCATTGTTGACCCAGTTGACCTCAGAGGTGAAGATGGACAAATCCTGAAGACTTCTCAAAGCAAAATATTTCTCAAATGCAAGATATCCTTAGCCAGAACAGCCTTCTCATTCCCTTTTGGGGTTCTACAGGGTCCTGCTGACCCAAATCCCTGGCAGCTGTGCTCTGATGCCTTGGGGAGAAGGAGAAGTGCTGCTGGGGAGACCACAGCACACACATGAATGCTGGGAATATTATTCAGATGATACTGACTCTCCCCTCAGTTCTCACTTGTGATAATATTTGGCATACACAGAAGGCAGTGAGGTACAGGTGAAGCAAACTTGCAAGGATTTTTTTGAGTCAGCTTTCGTCCTCTGCCTGTGGATTATGGACAGAGAGTTGCTGTGGATGGCAACAGTTTTCTCACAGCTGTGTTAATCAGGATGAGACACTTAGGACCTTGCATGATGAGAGAAAGCAGAGAGGAGGAAACACATTACACATAAACAAATTTTTTGCCTTAGGACCTGTTTTACTGTAGAGAGTGATTGAAGAGCTTAATCACTTCTGAAGGAGAAAAGCCTGTCTTCATCATGCACTGCAAAAAGAATAAGCCTTACAGAGAAAAGAGAAAGGGGAAACAGAACCACAGGAAGAGTTCTGCACCTTAGGAATGGCTTATCCGAAGTGCAAAGGGAGACAGTGCTGTGCAGGTGTGCAGAAGCACAGAAGAAATCAATCATAAGGCTTGGAACCAAGTCATAGTGGAAAGTAAGTACCTGTAGGGATGACATCTTGTTTCTCTCCTACAAGGTCCTGAAGTGTTCTGGTCTTGTGGGAGTTAAGCAATTTATTTAAACAGCTACTATTCAATAAGTGTCCATTGCTTTCCTAAAGAAAAGAAAGGGAGAAGGAGGCACAATATTTCTGAAGGCAGCTAAAATTTTCCCTGAATTAAAATAAAAATAATATAGTCATGATATTTACAGTCAACAGTTGGCCTTGCTGATGAGTAAGTAGTATTTAAGGATATATAAATCAGTTCAAATAATTCAAAGTTTTACAAAAATTGTGTTCCAAAACAAGTGGTTTAGTAAGCCCTAGTCTGTGCAGGAGATGTGGATCCTTATGCATCCTTATGGAGCCATGAATGTTAATAAGCCATAAATTCATGCATCTAGCCAAGTGTGGATGCTTGTGGAACAGCTGGTCTTAGTTCAGTGAAAAATGCAGATGTTTCTTAGACATCAGAAATCATCAGCTGGGTTCAGAGTTAGTGTGTCCAGGGCTAAACTTTGGCACTTAAATACCTGGAACTCTGCTATATGCTCTTTAACTAGAGATTCACACAGGGGAGAGCCTCTCAAAAAACTTTTCCTTCTTTGCTCTCTAAGAAGTTGTTAAGGGTCTGGGACATTTTAACTAATCTTTCTGAAGTGCTCTGGCTTTCTTGCAGCTGGTTTCTGATAAATGGAAGTCTTGTTCCTTGTCACAAATCACACCAAGTTTAATGAGTGTAATGAGCTTTCTGCTCTCAAATTACTTATTGATTCTCCTAGAGAACAGACTAATTTGTTAATGAAATAGAAATACACACCAGATATTCAATTGGTTGAGGGATTTTAACTCATGTGCTTTATATAAATTATACAAAACTTGTCATATTTATATAATTTGGACTCAGCATCAAGTTGGGTCTCCAAGAGGGTTTTCTCAGTAGGACAATTGTTTTCTTGTGAAAATGAAGTGATTCTTGGGACATTCAAGTGATTTACTCAGGGGTTTATAGTCATGGTATTGTGTTTCGTATTAAGTTTCTCAAGAAGTTGGGACTAAAATGCTGACAGATCAGACAGCTTCTGGAGCATGGAGAGGAAACAGCTTGTGATTGCTCACAGATAGTAGTGATCAGCAGTGGAGAGAGACAGACCTATCTGAGGAAATGGGATAGAGAGAGAGAGCTTTGCTCAAAAAGCAGTACTTGGGAAGAGGTGGGGACATGATTGCTGTCTGCCACCAGTTTGCTCTGCTAACTCTTCTGTTTCACCTATGATTTGGCTTTAAAGCTGCTCACTGCCACTGCTGGTGGGGGAGCGCAAGGGAATTACTTATGCAAGACACAGTCAAATGTTTTCATTTCAAAATAATTAGCAAACCTCCCTCCAAAGCAGTGTGGAAGCACAGCTCCCACACACGGCCCTCTGCTCTGCCAGAGCAGTGTGTGGGACACTCTGCCCCGACTGCTTCAGAGGCATCTGATGCTGTCCTTTGCTCCCTCCCCACCCCTCTGCACTGAAGGCTCCTGCAGGAGCTGTAGCGTGGCAATGCAGTGGCTGTTACCTCTGTCTCCAGAGCTGCCTGTCTGGCTGCTGCTTCTTTTTCTGCCAGCCACTGAGAGGAGCAGGAGTTTTTCCTACCAGTGCTGCTCAGTGAGCAAGAGCACTCACTGCTCTGTACTTTCTCACCCCATGCATTTCAGTCACCCTTCAGGGAATGGGACTGGTGCTATTCAGGTGCATGTAATCAGTAACAACCCACAAGAAGGTGGTTCCTGAAGCAAGTGGTTTGGGAATAGGCCATTAGCTGGAAAACTGTTCTAAATTTTTTTGCTTACTCTTCAGGACAACAATTTCTCTGACAAATCAGGATCCGTTTATGGCTGATTCACAAAAGGAAGATTAAATTCATCAGACCATGTATTTAAAATGAATAGTTCAACATGCTCCTGGCTGAAAATGTATCACTCTGCTAAATAAGTGTAAAGAAAAGATTAATATAGGCTGACTCTCATATGTAAAGCTCAGCAAGTTCATGAATATTTTCACGATAATGGCTTTCATTTTCCTGTGAGATAGCCTGCAAATTCCCAAGACTCTTTCAGCTTGTGGTTTCTTTTTTCAAGATCATTGTATCCTGAGGAATGAATTACTATTTCTCAGATTGAAGTTGGCTCTCTCATGAGCTGCTGTATTACAGTTACATGAGTGTTCACCACATTTTCATATCTTATCACTGCAGGTAAAGTAATATAATTCCATAATTTTTCATTTTTATGTAATTCCCAGTTTCATGTTGCATAGTAGCAATTCCTCCATTTGCCAGCACACTGACAGCTCTGGCTGTTGCAGGAAAGCAGCTCTCACTGTGCTCCACCACAGAAATTAATATATTTACGCAGCAAGTGGCTCTTACTTTTAGACCTCAGAATTCCATGGGATAATTTTAGACTTTGGGACAGAAATATTTTTATTAGCCTTATTTTATTTTTAAATGTAGCTTAAGGAGTTTTTCTTCTCCTCTCTCTCATGAGTCAGTCCCTGGGAGCCTTTACCTCCTGGCAGATTAAGATAGCGAGAGAGACACTTACTTCACCTCCCCTTTCCCCTTGGCAAGAACAGAAAATATGTGCCACATCCTGCAGTGGGGCTATGCATAACCTAGAGCCTAACTTGGTTCCCTTCAGTTCCCAACACTGCCCTTGGCTGACTTGTCCCCTCCCTTTGTTATTAGTGTCCTCTCAGTCACTTTGCAACCCGTGTGGGAATGCTCATATCCAATTCAAAGTGAATTTGGAACACAATATTTATGTGCTATAAAATGCCTTGCCACAATTTAAGCCACTTTTTTGCCAACCACTGATATTTTTAATCCATCCCGAAAGCAATCAGGGCGGTGTGACAAGCAGTATCATGGGCTGCTCATCACTCACAGTTTCATTATCGAGTGAAGGTCTAGTGATTTTTTGTTGTCACATTTATTCTAATCATTTACAAGGAATAGAAGTTTAGAGTTGATCATGAGTGCCAATTAGACCCAGGCTTTCATTCACTGTTTGCAATAGCAGTGATAATGTTAATTGGAAGAGAACTCTTCACTGATAATTTTCTGTCACTTCCAAAGTAAATATTGAAATACGTTTCTCCTTGCTTGGCCTTGACTTTTGTGTTCTTAGTGTTTGATCATGGCACGAGAATAAACACATCTGTCATTAATATTTCACCAAGAAGGTCAATTCAAATAAATCAAAAAGTGATTAATATAAGAGTTTCCAGTTGGGGGTGAAGGGAGACGTGGCTCTCCTAATGAACTGCATTTAGTTTTCTTTTAATGGTTATAGATCCCATTTGGCCCTGTGAAGAGGCAGGGCAGTCAAGATAGCATTTGGATGCTCAGATAGTTCCAGAGAAAAGGTTTATTTTTATAAAGAACATAAAGAATCACACCAAGGTGGGGAGACGTGCAGACGGACTTGCACATGAGCCCTTAAGAACCAAACAGATGGAGAAAATTGGCATATGTGAGTAGCATATTTTTTTCCCCCTGACAGCCCCACAGTAGAGAGCTGGTAATGAAGGAAGATGGAGAACGGAAATCAGTAAGGAAACTTTGCGAGTGAAGTCTTCTCTGAACTGCCCTGCCCACTGGGTCACAAAGAATTGTGCATTTCCAATGACTTGGAATTCTCCAAACTGGAATGGTCTGGTGGCTGGCTGGGCTGAAGAGGACTGGCATGGTGATTTGCTCTGGGCTGTAGAGGAAGCTGCTGAGGGTGTTCATTAGTGTACCTTAAATGAAGATGTGGGATGAATGGAGGTAGGGACTTCAAGGCCAGCTTTTTGCTGTGTGAGGCAGCTCTGACTGTAGCAAACCCAGTCTCTTGAAAACCTTCAGCATTATGCCTCCAGGAGCTGATGAGATACATAACAGATGTGGCTTCCCTGACTCCTGGCACCCCTCCTCATGGCTAGAGACGAGCAGGTGTGACTCACTGCATTACTACATGATTTGTTTGCTTTTTAATGGACTCACAATTAAAAAAAAAATCCTCTAACAGTTGTGTGGACATGGATCACTACAGCCTGCTTGATTTTTGAAACATCATACCATGTGCGTATTTTTTTACTGTCCCTTGCTACCTTTCTTAAAATCATCCATTGCCCCCTGGGTAAGAAGCATGTGGTGTGTGATCTGTCAGCTCTGCTGCTCAGAGAGCTCCTCCTCCCCAGCACTGATGTCTTTGACTTCTTGCTCCATTTTCCAACCCAAACAGAAGGACTGGTGTACAAGCCACAGACTGATTTTGGGTTTGTTTCCACAACAGTTCTTACCGGTCTTGGCTTCCTACTAAAGCCCTGAAACTTTTACCTGCTACCTTGCTGTGCCTGTGGCTCCAGGTTCATCACTCCTTTGGTTTGTATCTGACTTGTGATGACTAAGTGCTCCCTTTGCTTCAGACTGAAGGTTTCCCAAGTCAATGTAGCTCTGCCTGTGAGGAACTCCTCTAGAGTCAGCCCCACTGCCTGTTTGCAACCCCTCTCGTGCACCCTTGGTGCAGTCTGGTGTCTGAGGGCTTTTATCAGTTTTTTTTGAATGCTGGGAATTGCTTCACCATGTAATATTGGCCTCAGTGTGTGCATGGTACCCTGGGGACCAGAGTACCTCTGCTACGAGCCTTTTAAATATTTTTTTTTCATCTCTTTTTATCATCATGAGGAT
Source organism: Dryoscopus gambensis (assembly GCA_013389985.1). Classification (NCBI taxonomy): domain Eukaryota; kingdom Metazoa; phylum Chordata; class Aves; order Passeriformes; family Malaconotidae; genus Dryoscopus; species Dryoscopus gambensis. The sequence goes on along the minus strand of WEIT01028315.1, from coordinate 18,409 downwards.
ATTCACTGCTCAGGTATCCTCTGCATGGCCATTCTCTGTTTGTTTGTCACAGGTGAGTTCTGGGTCATCCCTTTAGGGCAGGTTATTCAGCCCCTATCCAGCCTCTGAACGAGGCAGTCTTGTTTTCTGCTTTGTCCTCTGATCAAAAGCATTTCCCACATATTTTCTCTGTTACGCAGAAGTCAGTACCTCAGCTCAGCACTCCAGTTCCAGTTTGCCTCTTGAGGCCATTAACATATCCAGCACTTCAGTGTTCCCTGTTGTCACATAGGTGACTGTTTTCTTCTTTTGCTGGAAGTCACTGCTTGTGGATGCAGAGCAAAAAACCTGCTTTGCCTTCACTCCTTGCAGCTGCTCTCTGGTTTCCAGTCCCAGCTGTAAGGGCTTCTTCGTGCCCCCACTCAGCATATGCTTGTCAATTTTCAGTGATGGCTTGGGGATGGGCTCTGGACTCTGCCAAGGACTTGCCTCTGCTGGTGCCTGGTCTCCAGGTGCTCTGCCCTGAGTTACACATCCCTGCACAGCACTGGCTCTTCTCAGTTTGTGCCAATCCCTGCGTTTGGCAATGGAAGTGAAGCTCCTGGTGGGGGACTGTGAAACTCATGCTTAAGATCCCAGGACCTCCAGGATTCCAGCCTTCTCTTCACAGGAAAGGTCTGATCAGAAACATCCAAGAGAGGTTCCTCTTAGAGGCCTTCAAGCTATCTAAGCCCTGCCAAATGGGTGATCTGAGGTGAAGGATGTTTTGACTTGTCACCATCTTCGGTGGTGCTTCCATGAGCACTAACTGTGCCAGTGCCAGTACCAGAGCTGCCTCTTCTCACCCTTCCTAAACTTCCGGGTATATGGCTTCACAACAGTTGCTGATCTTGCAGAGTCTCCCCAAACTAGGAAACAAGAATGCAATAATATTTCCTCTGAATGCAAATTGCTATGACTGAGGAATAGATTCACAGAATAAGACAGCAATATGTATGATACCTAATTAAAGTCAGACTTGAAAAACAGTTGCTGGTTCTTCTTCCTGAATTTACTGCCTCAAAGGTTTCCTAAGGGCTGAGCTAAAAGGCAGCGGTTCAATACAAGCAGGCAGTAGATGTGGTATATGTGCAAAAGAGTAGGATAATACAAAAAAAGAGGGCATTTCTTTCCCAGATGTCTCCTGAGCCTGTGGTGTCACTTTCTTCCACCTGAAACATCCTAGTCTTTTTGATTTGAACTGTCCTTTCCATCCAACCATATGGAATTTACTCTTTCCTTAACTTGTAGTGTGTGGGGCTCTGTTTCTAGTGTGGTTCCAACCTGCATGCTTTGTGCAGGTATTTAGCCTCCCTGGAAGGATTTAAGGTGCCAAACAGATCAGAAGGATCGTGAATTCAAAAGAAATATAGGTTTTAGTCTTCAAATGTAGGCTGAAAACAAACATTCCTTTTTAAAGTAACTACGAAACTTACGGAAAAACACGCCTGATATTTCATCCACAGTAAAACCCAGTCAGACTTCAAACCTGATCAGAGCTTTTACCTTGAGATCTTAAAAGTGAACTGAAACCAGATGAAGGACTGTAATAACCAGGAGACACAGTGGGTGGGTGAGGCTACAGAGTAATGGACGTACATTTTTAAAGGCCATGGAGTGGTACAGGCTTGTAGCCATAGCCATGCCAGTACATTTAAGCCTGTAAAACAATATATCAGTGCTCTTCGTCTTGAGATTTTACCAATCTTCCAGCCACTCTCAGGTCTCAGGCTGAGCGCCAGACTAGTTCTTCTTCCAACCTTTTTTTTACCTGCTGCCACATGGAGTTTTCCAGTCAGATGTCCAAAAGGATGCTTACAATTTGTATGCTCTTACTATGCGTCAAAGCATTTCTTCCAATTTTCTTGCTTTTATCCCTGCTTGAAGTAATTTGTCACTGCTGAAAAATCGTTACTGCCACTGCTCATTCACCTAGTTTTACTTGGTTCCTGCAAAAGTCCCTGGCCTATTCCAGTTCTCAGAAAATCCGCTTTTAAATAAAAATGAGCATTGGGAATCTGGTAACAGAAATGGCCAAAAAAGCAGATCCTCTGAGATCCCTCATTTACACTCGCCACCATGTGATGGAGTTCTTTTTTGCACCTTGCTTACTGAAATAAATACATGCAGGACTGCGAGTCCTTTAAAAGCCTTTATTAAAAGTGATCAGCTTGGATTGGGTGCCCGGCAGGCTGCGCACACCGCCGCTGCTCCCAGCTTCCACGTGGGGCAGGAGGAATTCGGCTTTGCCACTCAAAGGGATAAAGTCAGGCCTTTTCTCCTCACAGGGGAGTGGCCAGGAAGGCAATTCCAACTCTTCATCGGAGTGGGGGTGTTCTCAGTCAACCCTCTTATGGTTGTGGTGATCAAAAAGGAAACCCAAAAGCTGGCCAGGTGATATTCTCCTTCAAACTGATCGTGTAATTGGGTTGATTTTTCTTAAAAAGTTCGTTGGCTTGTATTTAATTTGTTTTTTTCTAGGGGTTTGTTGCCTTTCCCAAGTGTCCTTT
>WEIT01028315.1:0-15816 GCA_013389985.1 Dryoscopus gambensis | reverse complement strand
ATAAAATGAATGGACAATTGTTAAATTGATAATCTGGTCTCTTATTTATAACACTTACCAGCAAGGCCTCTAAAATCAAGGAAGTTAGATTTCCTCTGTCTCTCTTTCACTGAATTTGTGCCTTGTGGTGTTTTATTTCTGCTGTGTACCCCATCAGACAGGGGCAAGTGACAGAGAGGGAGGTTAATGTCAGCAGTGAACTGCTTGTGCTCGGTGCTCAGTCTCAGGGTGACCTTTCCTGACTCGCACATTCAGCCCTCAGGCAGACAGCAACACAGCTGTGCTCCCTTCCAGCAAAGGCTGTGTCTGCCCGTGGTCTGCACTGTGCTGGCTGTCAGGAGGCCTTGCCTGCACTGCGGCTTCACAGCACTGCCACCACCATGGCAGGAAGCATCCCACCTCTCCCAGACCTCACACTGGCACATCCCAGCACGTGGGACTGTGCTCAGCTGAGGAAACTCAGCCATCATGGGGGCCCAGGCTGGAACCTGCAGCCAGCGCCTTTGATACAGGGGGAAAACCCCATGGCCCATGGACACACTCCTTGCAAAGCAGCCACTTCATCTCTGATGTCTCAGCCCTGCTCCTCAAGGGAAAACTACAAGTAATTTTGAAAGACTGGTCTAGGAATGGAAATTTATAGTAGTGACAAAAAAAAGGTTGTTATAACTGAGGTATTGTTTTGGTGGTCAGTTTTGTAACCTCTCTTTATAGGTTATAAATTATTTTTCTAACTGTTTCCTCTAGGAGATAGCTAGCTGATAATCTCTCACCCTCTGCCTCTGCTGCACAAATGCCAGCTACCAGCTTTTGGTTGTTCCAGCTTGTATATGTGCAGTTAAACTTTGAATCGTTTTCTCAACCTGCATTTAGCTTTGGGAAGTCAATAGCTAGTCCAGTTTTTCAGTTAATCTAGTAAAATATATGCCTACAAATGCAACAATTGTCTGGACTTTATATTTTTAAGGAGCTTCTCTTGATTATGAAATAAAGCTATTCTGCAGTTCTAACATCATGCAATGTAGTATGTGTAGTCACATTATGAAGTGACTGCCCTGTCACAAACCAAAAGTCATCAGAGAGTCTGTAGCTTGTTGTAGAACTAGTTAGTTACGGAAGTGTGGTAAAGCAAGAGAAAGTCATACTCTATGTAAAAGTAGCATGAATTCAAATAACAGGTAAAAAAAATTAGCGTGAGACAAGTTGATGGTAGTTGGACAAGAATTTACACTAATTCAAGGCATTCTCTCACAGCTCTTCCTTTGGTCATCAGTGTTACACAAAAATCACACACACAAAACCAAAAAAACCCCCCACCACCCAGGGAAAGTCTCAAGTGTCTTCAGAGTGTTTAATTTTTAATTTCCAAAATTGCTAGAGTCAAAAGTCTCATTGAAGTTCTGTTGAGAATCTGATTTTAAAAGCCTGAATGCTAAAGGAATTTAGGCATCTAAGATGAAATCATGAAAAAAGGAATTTTTAAGAGTTGCTACACCTAAAATATATTTAAAAATGGAAAAATGAGATCTATAGGATCTTGTGTCTTTATTGCCAATATTGCCCTTTAAAAAAAACCCAAATACCCCCAAAATTTATTGATCTTCTGAAACTGCACAATGCTTTCAGATACATTATTTAAAAAATATAAATTTAATAGATGATTTTATTTTGTTTAATTCCTACCTGAAGTGCTGGAAGGTTCATTTATGATGATGTATCATTTTTCATTTATGTTAGATGTATCATTCAGTAAAATCTATTTCTGATTGAGTTTTGAAAAATACAGGCATTTTTAACATTCTTGATTTTTTTACAAAACTGAAAAACAAATGTCAAATTCTATGTATTCACAAAAAATGCTTCTTTATAGTGGACCCTTGCTGATAAAGTTTGACATCTATTTGGAAAATTATACTTAACGAAAGCTATTTTGAACAACGTTGAGGAAGATGAAAGCTGCATCTATTAAATCATGCCATATTTTATAATGCTTTTATAGCTGCTGTCAATTGGTCTAAAAGTCAGAAAAACTGCCTGGCAGATGAGAACATTAAGTTCCTGGTTTCTAGTTCATTAGTGAATGCAAGCAATCATCCTATTACTGGAATGGATAATTGAAATGTAGAGCTATAGATTAGCTGAAATGTGAGGAGTGGCATTTTTTTTCCATAAGCACCACCGCTATGCCCTTTCCATCTCCCCTGTCAGGGTTGTACTGGATTGCAGGCCGGCCAATTAGCGACATTAACAGCTCATCTGGGCTGGAATGAGTCAGTGGAGGAAACTGACATTTTTGTAATCTTTGTTTCAAACGCTCTGTCTCTGTGGGTTTAATGTGATAGTCCAGTTAACACAGAAACAGGCTTATTTGGCAATCATCTTGCTCTGCTTCATAGTAATGATTTTGAGTAAAAAAATGTATCCATGCAGATGTACCTTCATGTTAATAGCCAGTGTAGGCTGACTCTCCAGCTGGAAAAACAGCAGCACTGAATCAAACCCGTATTTCATTATGAAGCATGGCTTGAAGTACTCTCAGTAGAAAACAAGAGCACTGTTTCCTATTCCATTACAAACACAACTAGGAACAAAAATAGGTTTGTTATGAAATGAGTTATTCTGTTCTCCCTAGATGGGTACTAGCAGTTTGAATTTTATCCTAGACTTAGCACAGCAGAAATATGCTTTTTAAAAATAGGAGGTATTGTCAGAAAGAACAAATTTCAGCACTGATTAAAGAAGAATCATACACAGGAACACCTTTTCATCCCGCACAAAGGAACTTCAGAGATTCAATCTGTAAAGCTATTAAAATAATTGAAATCAGATGCTGAATTTAAGCAAAAAAATTTATTTTCCTTTGCCTGTTTTCAAATCATATCCTACTGTCTAGTACCACTCTGAGTGAACAAGAGAGAGCTAAATATAAGCATTAATTCATTGCACCAGGGAAACTGAAGCAAAAACTGTCCTACTGCAAGCTCAGATTCATTCTTCATCTTTTCTTTATAGGATGAGCTTTTGTTCTGCACTGTCCGAACAAATTTTTCACCCCCAACCACGTTTGTGCTGTCACACTGACAATACCGACTTTGTTTTGAAAAAGAGATTGAAATTCACTTCCTAGTCCTCAAACTTAATCAAGACTCTATAAAAAAGATTAATAAAATATTGTTCAAAAGACAGAATGAGGAAATCCCAAAAGTTTTCTAAATGTTTTATTTGAAATGCAAAAAAAAAAAAAAAACAACAAAAAAACCCAAACAACAAAACGTCTCCACTTTGTTTGTTTAACGATAGGCTGTTCACAACACTGGTTCAATGTGGTGTAGTGTGTTGGATTCTCACTCCTGCAACACAGTCCTCCAGAAATCCGGCCAGCCGCTGCAGAAGCACTTCCACCATATCGGCAATCACGGTGGCATCAGCTGAGCAGCGGGCTGTGCTCCGGCTCCTTGGTGGCGAGCTCTGGGAGGGACTGATGCTGGTGACAGCAGTGTTCTGCTTGCTGTGCCCCGGAGGTGCGGTCAGATTTGCATTACAAGAGGTCTAGTGAGAGGCTTGGTTTGGCAGATCCCGTCTTGTGTTGTTTCTCTCTTCTGACACCTTCGTGTGCAAAATTTCTTAAGGATTTGTGATTCATCTAATGCTGTTTGACATCAGTGTAAAGATTCACGTTTGTTATTAATACAGAGATGTGGGCTGAAGTTCTGATTGCTGGTATACCTCTAATTTGATATTTTCTCTCTTCTGGATGCTTTAATAAGACCTAAATGACCAGTAGCCTAGACACCAGCTAAGGTCCTGCTCAGTTTTGGCCAGCGGGATACCAAGCTTTTCACTTCAAAAAGTGCAGGCTCGGGGCGCTGTCATCATTACATGGTTGACTTTGCACTCGCTTTTTAAAGCGTTTTGTGCCCTTGACTACTTTGTAAGAGAGTCAGTATGGATCTCTACCATTGCAAAAGTGCATGCAGGTCTTTGAGGATCACTGCAGCTCCTCTTGGGACATAATCCCTTCTCTGAAAGCCGCGGCTACAAATGATATCGCGACCCTGGTAGCCCCTCTGTGATTTTAGGGAGCAGCGGGCGGAGGGACAGCTCCGAGAAAAGCCTTGTTATTCCTCACCGACGGCTGCGCACAAGGACAACGCGAGCGCCCTCGCAGAGCCTCACACGCCTGACCAAAGGGGCCAGACTTTCCTCCGTGAGCGGAACCGTTCACTTGATTGTAAATCAGCGAGCGATTTATGCCCAAGAGCAGAATTAGCGGGTGCCGCGGCGAGCCCATCCACCCCCCACTGCTGCCTGATTGCGCGGCTGCTCCCCTCCCGCGCCAGCTGCGTGCTCCCCTGGCCCTTGTGCTTCTCCTTCGCACGGCTCTCAGTGGGGCTCTGCTGTGGTTTCCTCCTCCCATCCCGCTCAGTAATCTGCCCTGCTTTTCTCCATCATTCACCCTGATCTGAAGTTTAAATACATCCCTCTTCACAGAAAAGCAAAATAGCTGCTGAGTAACTTAATTCACAACTCAAACTTTCTTACATCTCCTCCCACTTCTACTCGGGACAGAAAATGTCAGCATTCTTTCCAGTTATTAATGTATTTTGCTAATCTAACTGTGCCTGGTAAATCATGATGATAGGTGGAAGTGGAGATGGGAGCAGCACTTACTGCAGCTGAGCTTATCTCTCTGGGTTTGGATACACACAAACACAGAGCAGAGCTTTGAGAAGGGTTCATATTGCTAAACCTCTAACTTTCTTGTTGCTCCTGCAGGGTGGTCCACTTACACCGAAAATCAGGGCTGTCAGTGGAAACAGAAACTCTTGGAATCACCCTGACCCCCTTAAATCCAAGGGCAGGATTTCTTATGCCTCTGCTCTGATTCTCTAGTATGAACCAAAGCTATTTAGGATGCATTTCTGACAAACGATGTTCTCTAAAATGATTTTTTAAAAAATTTTACTTTTTTTCCTGGCAGCCTTATTTGTCTTTTCTTTCTTTCTTTTTCTTTTTCTTTTTCTTTTTCTTTTTCTTTTTCTTTTTCTTTTTCTTTTTCTTTTTCTTTTTCTTTTTCTTTTTCTTTTTCTTTTTCTTTCTTTTCCTTTTCCTTTTCCTTTTCCTTTTTCTCTTTCTTTTTCTTTTTCTGTCAAAAACTGTAACTGTAACTGTACTTTTTGGGCATCTCCTCCAGCAAATTCATTTCTTTCTTGCAACCCTGGTTCCTTTCTGAGTCTTGTTATGTGTCTAGTCTGTGGGGCTGCTGCAGAAGAGATGCTCTGAGTAGTTTTTGTTTCAATCTATTTAATGGGGAGCTAAGCTTTTCTTATTCTTTTAAACTTTATAGACTGTGTAATAGTTCCTTCAAGCTAGACTGGCAGTGAGAAGACTGAAAGATTAATGCCAGCAGAATGTGTGTTTTCTGCACACAGTGAAACAGTTCACTGGAGGAGATGCTGCATCCTTGTCTCTGAAGCCAGGCAGGCACAGGAAGGCAAGGCTCAATACTCACCAGCCCTGGGGTAAGTTCCTGGCGGCTGACTTTTCCCTGGGGCTCCCCAGTGTCCCCAGAGGCAGTTTGGCTCTTCCAGCATCAACCTTCTGTTGCCTGGCTAAGGGACCCTGGCCTGAAAACCCAGACCCATTTCCCACCCCGGCAGTGGGCTGGGGTTTCCTTGGTGCGGCAATCTGGTCAGGTTGGTTTTGCTCTGAAGAGGTGTCAATATGTCACTGGGAGGTTTTCTCAGGTTCAAAGGGAGCCTGGCAGCCTTTCCATTTCATTCAATAGCGTTTTGGTTTGGTTGGAGAGACAGAAATGAAAATCTGAGCCTCCTTGCAGAAAATATCACCCCTTTTTGCCCCATTACATAGTCTCTCCCTTGGGTGGTAAACATGCAAGTGGCTGGGACAAGCTACACTGCTGTCTCAGACAGATGGGAGTCCTTTCAGGGCATTTTCTATGTAACTTCTTACTTTTCCACTTGTATAATTTCCGTGGCATGTTCCTTACCCAGCTTCACACTGTCTTGGAGAAGGCTGCCCCTGCCAAATCCTTAGGCTGCTGTGAACCAGGGCTGTGGGGCTCATGAAAGGGAACCCTCTGTCTAGCTGTATGTGTCCTGGGTCTCTTAAACTTTGGAGCTTCTTTGAAGGACCTTTACTTCCTATTTAAAAATACTTCTAAGAGCAAGGTCATCTCTGACATTTATCTGAGGAGCACTCCTGGCTGCCATGACGATCTTAGCTTTCGGTATCCATGCGATACTGAGGGATGAACCAGAGTGGCACATAACAAGAATGATAACTGCAGACAAGAGCAATGGGTCTGAAAGGAGAATTTGAGCCTTCTTTTTATTTTCTACACAGAATTCTTTACTATTTTTTTTAGCAACATGAAAGGCATGATCTCACCTGCTCTTCACCAGGGCAACATAAAATGTTATCCTCAGCCAGTCAAGAGCCCAACCTATGAAATGAGTTTCCCTATTTTGATTATTTCCAACATTATTATGACAGTGCATTAAATGTCAAGGACCCTGCGTGTTTTATTAGTATCTATAATAAGTTGAAAGACATGTAGTCACTTTATGGCGTGGGACTAGGTTGTCTATAGATAGCATAAGCCTGAATTGCTTTCATAATGGAAACCAGAGGCAAACTCAGAGATACAGAAGTTGAGGTTGAATTGGGGACTTTTGAAGGCACTAGAGTTTTCCTGGTTTAGTGCAGCCATAGATTTGGCCTTGGGGAGGTGGGTCATTTAAAGATACAGTCTGCTGCCAGTGCTTAAGTATCCCACAAACAGCTGGTTCTTTCTTGAATTTGGGTGATTTAATGAAATACAGCACATGTTCTTCTGCTAGTAAAAGGAATACTTGTCTCCTGCTGATTTTGTTTGCTGTGATTACCATCTCTTTCAATCCCATTTGCAGATGACTTACAGCATTTAACTTGTTTCCCATAGCTGGTTCAGTCACCAAAGCGGGTTTGTCAGTCTCATCCACCTGTGTTGACCTCCAAGAGCATCTGTTCTCTCACTGTGCCTCAAGTCTCATTTTGGACTTGCAGATCTCAGTTTGCCACCCTAAGCTTGCTTCCCTTATGGTCACTGGAGAGCAGGAGGCACAGATCTGAACCATGTTAGAGGTCTGTTGCAGGAGGAGGTGAACACAGGGAATGTGTATTTCACACAGTAATTAAGGATGGTTTGAAATAAAGAGAAAACACAGGGTTTTCTTTGGTGCTTAACTAAATTACTAGTTTTGATCACAGTCTTCAGGAACCCAGGAGGGACAAGAGTCAGCTCATGCTCTTGGCTCTTTGGTACCTGTGGTGCCCAAGAATAAACTGCTCAGCAGACAGAGTGCCCCAGGGCTAGGCTGCCTGGACTTTCTCTTTGCAGAGAAGTACCGTGTCTGTATTTCTAACCAGGAGAGGCAAATTTTGAGCTATCAGAACCTAGGAAATGGAATTATGCTTTTTCCTGGCTGTGGCTTTGCTAGGCTAGCTTTATCCTATGTAATTGCTTTGGCCAGATGCACCTGCTTCATTGCTGTTGTATCCATGATAGTGCTGTCAGCCCCTGGACAGCAGGGGGTTGTCACTGGACATCACTCAGAAGGTGGCAATGGACAGCTGAGATCCCACCAAGAACAGCAACCTGAAGTGCAATGTCAGGGTGGCCAGGGCTTGCCTGCTTGCCCTCCCCTGCTCCCCAGCTTGGAGCTGTAGGGAAGTGATTCTGGGAAGTGTTCCTCATGGAAAGCACTCAGCTGTCCCCACTCCACCCATGCAAGAAGGTGACCCAAAGGATGAGCCAGGAAGCTCTGTCTCTGGGCTGAGTGGGAGAAAGGGGCACAAGTAGCTAAAGCTCAACAGCTTGGGCAGAAGTGTAGGATAAACCCACTATGTGGGTAAAGCCTTAGGCATATTCTTAGCCACTAAAGGGTTATTTTGGTAGCCACCAGTCAGACTCCTTCTGTCTTTCCAGGACAGCCAAGGTTTGAGGCCAAATTTGCCTTTTTTTTTTTTTTTTTCACTTAACCGGGAGTGCTCTGCATAGCCTGGGAAAAAATACTGTCTGCAGCCTGTGCTTTAGGAAGGAGAGTGTTCTGGGGTCCGTCCTAAGGCCTGGCTACCTCCACCATAACATGCAGCAACATCACGATGTTGGTACCTGGCAGACAAGATGCTCCAGTGACGTTCTAAGAAGGCTGAAATGTCCCTTTTTTTTTGCAAGGCCAGGTTAGATTTGTATGCTGCCTGAAAACTGGCAATTGTCAAGACAGTTCAGGCCAGCTACAGGACAGCTGGGAAATGCCTGGACCTCACAGTGCAGGGATAGAGCATTGATGGATTGCCCCATGTAGGATGATACAAGGATACTCACTCAAGCTAACTGCTGCAGGAAAACTCTTCCTTGTGAGCAGGAGAAACATGAGACAACGAAGTTAAGAAGAGTAATATGGAAATGGAAACAGAACAAAGGAGTATAACAACAGCATGTAAAGGAAAAAATGTGTCTAGGTGATCTGGCAGACTGATGTGATGTGATCCAGACTTGGACTCTGCCAGATGGCTGAAGAGAGCTGGCATTATTAGTCTGCATGAAGAAGGACCATATTTTCAAATCTGACTCCATGCCTGGCAGTTCTAGGCTGAGTTAGAGATCATTTCTAGTCCGAGAGAGGAAAACTTGAGGAACAGGCCAAGGACAAGTTTCCTCTCAGTTTCTATTCTGTCTGGTTTTCCCTGGCTTTTTGCCCCTTTCAGCCCACTTCCCCTGCAATTTTGATAGGTTCTTTTAAAAAAAGTTCTCTTTCTATGTACCAAATCATGACTCATTTGAAAAATAACATATGGCACAACCAGGTAACCCACCCTCAGGGAACTCAGCATAGGATGAGGTTAAATAGGCACTGAAAGTGGTTTTCTAGATGGATTTCACCTAATTCCACAAGAATCTCTCTTCCAAAGAATCTCGGGGTCTTCCTCATAGAACCTTCCTGGCCCAGGTTCTCTCTAAACCCTCCTCGTCTGACAGGAATGGCCGAAGCCCTCACACACCTACATCCAAGGAGAAGGTAGCTTTACTTTAGAGGGTACTAATGTAGTTCTGTAGTTTGACCAGTGGGAGGCCCTTAAAGACCATCAAGTTGTCAGAGTTGGTAAAAATGACACTTGGGATTCATGTAGCCCTCTTTGCCCGCAGCTCTGCAAGTTCTTCAGAGATTTTTGAGGAACAGCTCTGGTCCCAACTTTACAGACTTGAGATATAGACAGAGGGGTGAGAGGGCTTTGGAGTAACTGTACAATAAGGAAATGACAATAATTTGAGATATTTCATATAATATAGAAAAAGGTAATGTCTCTTCCCTCATAAATAGTAACGTCATGTTCATACACTTTTATTGTTGCTTTCTTAAACATTTGGTTTGCCCTCAGAGTTGCTTAAAAAGATTAAACTTTACAGAAATTTCTTTCATTTGTCTCCATGTTCTGTTAAAAAAAAAGAAACTGTGATTAATCTCGTTATTTTCCGGCTCCAGACAACCAAATATTCAACAGAAGTATTTTGTCCTTTTCCTTTGAACAGTTGCTTCAAATACTGAGCGATTGTTGTAACTTTCTGGATCACCTCCTCTGTTTTCTGTTTGTTTTATTGATACAGGTTTAAAGCATGAACCCTTCTGTTCAAGGCAGTCCTCTTAGCAGCTGTGATTTAACCTGGAAATGTCTCGGCAGTGTTTTGAGCTAATTTATCTTCTAGTAAGAAATGAAAACCCGTTGGGAGTTACCATCTTCCCTAAATGGGCTGCCCTTTGGTCTCAGCTGCATCCAAAAAAACCTTCCTGTGATCATACCAGCCTCTCTAAGATCTACAAGCTGCAGAATATGTCAAACAAGGAAGACACCCCAGGATGAATGCCAGATTTCTTGCTAGACAAAATATCCATATTTCAACTCTCACAGAAATACCTGTTTATCAAGATGATGGTAACATCCACATTGATCTGTTTGCCGAGCTTCAAATGGTATGTTTTTATGTTATTAGATAAATGGAAAATGCACAGAAACAGCATTACACACTATGAAAAAATATACCTGAGTGGAATAACAAAAAAGGATTGTAATTTTCCAAGTCTCCGTCTGATGGTATGTGAAATGATTTATGTTAGGAAAGAATATTTTTCCTTACATGTTCAGGTTATGATATAAGAATTCAAACTGGTTGTAAATGCACAGAAATTGATTGATACTTTAATTCCTTCCAGTCCTTACAGTCTCTGTTTGTGGAAACAGCCCTTAACTACTGGACTGTAATACTTACTGCTCCTGATGGCAGCCTCAGTTTGACCCTGATTCAACGGAATGTTGAATCCCCAAAATTCATTAGCAGAAGAAAATGAGTGTTGCATTCACATTAGCTGGAGTGAGTAGTCTGTAATGATCTCTCTGGAAAACAAAAATCTGTTTTTATATGTTTTATTTTTTATATATGTTTTTATGTATGTTTTTTATTTTTTATATATGTTTTATTTTAACAAATCACATTTCACTGCTCCTTAACTTTTCCCATTCTGGGACTAGTGACATCCAGGCTTTTGTACGTGCCTGGCAATAGCAGTCTTACGTTTTTGTTATTACATCCTTATTTTATTTTATTAAATGGGAGGCTAAGCAAGAGAGTTACATGAGGCTTCTGTTTTCTATCATCCCCAATCAGACTTCAAAATTCAAAAGAGGTCTTAGAATACCCTACTGTGTTTCTTTAGCTTCCTACCTTCTAGTTCACTTTACCTCCTGTGCTTTTATGAGCTTCTCCCAGGAAATGTAAGTCTTTGCAAGTAATATTTTAACATAAACCCCAAGATTTGTCCTGGTATAATTCTCTGTCAAAAATCTTGTCATATCTGATGCTTTTGTATCACAGAGACCATGCTTTTTTTGGGTCTCCCATGTATGTAAGGGCATAGATTACTCAGGAGTTCCCAACTATGCTGTTTTATCTGGTTCCACTGCTGATAGAAGGATGGAGTGATCTTGGTTTCATTTGAGTCCACTTGGTCCACTTCACATACAGGTTTACTGATCAAAAACCTAACCAAACAAAAAACCCAGGTCCTTATAGATAAGAATTCAGATCAGCCATACAGTGAAAATAAGGTCATTAAAAGAGATCATTAAAAACTCCAGAAGAAATTTGGGTTAATAATAGAAAGCTTGTGTAATAACTTGCTCTATTCTCCTTGGAAGTCCCCAAGATGTGCCCAGATTTTGGAGCTCTGGTCAGCCTTGCAGCAGCATTGCCCTCTTCTCAACACTGTATTTGCTTCTGACAAGTGCTCATCTCTGCCTTCCCTTCCCTTCAGTAATTTACAAATATGATTTGAGGATACAAGCGCCCAAATCCTATCCAGAATCATCTTCTGCAGTGAACGTAGGTAATTTCTCCTATAGCTTCTACTGAGCCAATCATGTAAGTGCTGTTAATGCTCTTGCTAGGCCTAAGAACTTGGGATGCCTTATGGCTGGTGTGCCTTCATTCTCAGCCAGTGTGCCTGTCTGCTGATTCCTTACTTTCTGCACCAGCCCCCTCACCAAGACTACTTGTGTTTTAAATATGCCATTACATAAATTTTGCTTAAACAGGCAAACTTGTGATTTAGATACATTACCAGATTTCTGCAGGTGTGCTCAGTGCACACTAACAATTGCTTTGCCTGTGGAGTTGCCTTTTCTGTCCCATCTCTTCCTGAGTGTGCCTGGGTTGCCAGGGTGCTGTACACTGCAGGCTGGCTGCTGTGACAGAGCACCAGCCATGAGCTGCCTTCTCAAATGTCAAACAGGCAGCAGCCACCTTACAGGGATGGACACCTTGTCTTAAAGAGATAAGGAGCCATCACAGCACTGCACAAAATTTTATCCCAAGAAAAAATTATCACTTGACTGCAAAAAAAATTGACCACAAAAGAATACATCACGGTATTTTACTTTTTAACAGAGAGAAAAGTTGAGAAGGCTTTAAAACCAGTACAAACTATGGTTCAAACATGAATCTTCATCACCTCTTTTCTGTTTATCTTCTGCTTAAAGAAATCTAGCCTTTAATTTAAAGAGATTTTCATTATATACTTTCCCTAAAGCATTCAAATCCTAAAGATTGGAAAATTTTCTAAATGAAATGTTAAGTCTCTTTATCTAACTCCCATTTCAAGTCAATGAGATAAATGTTGGTAGTTCTTTAAATACTTGAAATATATTTCATTCGGTAGATTTATATTAGGTGTCTTTAAACAATGTTTCATTTAATTACCTCCTGATATCTTTTTTTATGTGATTGTAATATACAAAGAAATCAGCTGAATTCTCCAGTCAATATGACTGTTAATTGACAATACATTAGCAAATACCTTACTGAACTCAGCTGCAACAATTGCTTCCTTGAGGTTTTAAAGAAGAAAGTCTATTGACTGGGAGAGAGAATGGGCTATTAGTCGCTATAGATTCTGTTCAAGAACTACTCTGATACTGAGTTTCTATTCAAATGCTGGAGCTTAAAATCACTTCTCAGAAAATAATTGAATAAAAGAAAGTTATAGCTCTAAATCTATCAGATAATTTCCTGAGAGCTCTGAGCAATTTCCAGCTTTACATCCTGCAGGCTGTATAAGCAGGAGCTGGTGGTATGATTCACATCAGCCCATAACTCTGCCACTTGAATGAGAAGAGAGTAGCTTCAGCCGCATCAGAAGGAGGCCCCAGGAACCCCTTCTCCATGGAAAAAGGAATGCTGACAGGTTCCTCCAAACCAAGCAAAAAATACTTTCCTCATCTCCTGCCTCACACTGACAGAGCTCATCCAGTTCCCTTGTTCACCTCTGCAAGGAAGGAAAAGGGACTCTTCAAGAGAGGAGAACTTGAAGATGACACCTGGATTTTTCCTGCAGGGTGAGGCGAAGGGGACCAATGCTTCCATGGGAGAGAGGGTGTTTGGAGTATGGGGCACTGGGGGAGGGGGGTGCAGGTGGATGAGCAGAAATAACTAGATTTAGGAGCTTCCAGTAATTGCCTTGCAGCATCACAACAGGTGAATGGCTTGTGATAATTGTTTTCTTTTTAGACTTTCATAAGGTTTGTCTATACACAGACGTGTTCAGCTTATTTCAAAATCAAGCAGATTACAAGAAGGAGAGTTTGCACCTTTTAAATTAATTTTGCCCTTACACAAGCTGTTGGATCTATGACAGTCTACAGAAGAGCTCAACAGTAGTTTGGGAGATAAGGGACTTCAGTCCCTTTTGAAGGTCAACCTTCTCTGAAAAACCTATTTCCTCTTAGAAGTAGTTCAAAATGAGGCATGTAGAAAGGGCAGGGATTGAAATAATTATTATTTCCTGCTTGTGTTCTGTTTGGCTTTTTCTTTGGTTTCTTGATCCTTCTTTGATAGAAAATATATTTAACTTGTCTTTCATTTTCATGGATGTGGTGGGAAGCCCAATACAACAACAACAACAACAACAACAAAGCAAAACTTTCTATGATTTAGGATTGAAACCTTCGATTTACTTACTTTACTTATTTTTTTGACAGTGTTATATGTTTACTAAGGAAATTATCTGGCACCCAGAACAGAAAGACCCAGTAGGCTGTTACAGAAAGGTAGAAGCAAGTCAACAATTGATTTTTTCAAACGGATTAAGATTCACTTATCACAGTATGAAAAAATAACAGAAATATTGGAAAAAATGTAATTTGTGACTCCCACATTTTATGAGTCAAAGTTGTTTAAGCAGTTTCATTCTTGGGTCTTAAAATAAAGTCACTTTTACATTAAGTCTGTGTTTTTTTCAATGTATTTCTGTGTATATACAAGGTCAGTATATATCCTTACATACAGTGATTTATACTGTTTTTGCACATGCCACAGTTTAAAATGTCACATTTACTTCATAATCAGCATGCTGATATAACACATTTATTATCTAACCACCAAGAAAAATAGTCTGTGTAACAGCCAAAACCGGATAAAGGCTTTCTGTATTAAATACAGGATTTATTTATCCACGTAACAATTTTCTCGCCTTTATGTTTTTACTTGCTCCTTTTTTTTTTCCAGGTTGTGTTTCAAGTACACTTATTTGTGCTGTGATTCTTCTTGTAAATTCAGTCTTTTCCATGCTAGTATTTTCAGAGAATCTTCAAATCCTTAAATCACTGAATCAAAATCCTGTTACAATTTAAAGTGGTTCCAAACAAACCAGAAGCAAGTGGTTGTTACCTGCTTCTGGTTATATTCTATACCACTACCTGTAGAGAAAAAGGGTGCTAATACTGGGAGAGCAGCTACTCCAAGGTGCAAGTCATATGATTGGAATAAGCTATATACAGGTTTCAAAGGACTCTTATTTGGAAAACTCCTGCTAGCTGGTGTCCTGATACTCTTTTTATGACCCACAGATGTTGATAAACACTTACAACGGAGAAAGAAAACACACAGCAGAAATAAAATATTCTGTAGCTAGGTTTTACAGAAATGGTCAGAAAAAATTAAAACAAACAGTTCTTGACAAGTTAAACTGTTATTTGTGTACACAGTTTTTGCCCCTTGCCTTGCCTTGCCTTGCCTTCCCTTTCCCCCTGTATTGGTCTAACCTGTAATTATATACGGTGTAGCTGTCTCATGTCTTTAAAAAATAACCAGGAAATAGTGGCTGTAGCTTGTGGTACTGCATAATTCTGAAAATATTTCTTAAAAATAGACTTAATCAGATTTCTACAGCTGAGTATGCCAGACATTCATCCATCAACATATTCAGATTTTATTATATCAGGTGAAATCTCCTTCTGGCATGGAATTTACATTGTAGAGTATTTCTGCATTCCACGGCTGGCATGTGTAATTGTCAGGTGGAAATTAGTGTACACAGTTCACTGAGGCTAGCCCTACTACCCCCTACAAAAGAGTGTTTATGTAACACTGAAGGTACCTTATTATATCAGCCCTCCACCAAAGTCCTGTCTGCATCATATTGCCATTTTAGATTATTTTTTAATGCTTCTATTATGCCTAAATAAAAATATTTTAGTCTGTTCTTTTCTGAAGCACAAGATTGTTAATCATTAATCTGATGCATTTGTTTTCTGCTTATCAAGAAAAATGTTGCTATACCACCAATGTTGTTTTCAAATCAGTAAGGCTGAAAAACAGCTGATGGCTGTCAGATGCTTTGTCTAAGTTATTATTTACTTTTTACTTGTTCTTGTGAGGGTAACATTTTTCTTGGGGGTCAGTATAACTCTTATTTCCAGAGTCTATGCCTATGTGCCAAGATTCAGTGTGTGACCAAGACAGCCTCTGTAGCCTCTAGAAACCTGCCCAGCTTTGGACTTGCCACCAGACCCACAGCAGATACAGTTTTTTTTCCACAGTAGCAGAACACTATTCTTAGGTCCGTCGAGGCTTCACCTTTGAGGCTGATCACAGGTTGACACACCGGGAGCCTCTCACACAGACATCTCTGAGCACAGAGCTCCAGGTGGGACATTTTGCAGCAGCACCTGGAGCTGTGCTCATCCTCTGGGGGTTAAAGTGCTGACAAAATTCTGCTTCCCATGGTCCCCACTGCGTTGAATGGGGACCCCAGTCAGGCACCCTCCTCTGCCACTGTTTCCAAGGGGTTTTGGTCTTTCTGATCTGGGTGAAGGGAAGTCCTTCCTCTTCCCTGCCAGTGTCCCAGCTCACACTCCTCCATCCCCAAAGGGGTTCCCGGCCCTGGGATCACTTGGGTCCCTATCTGTCGTGGGACCCTCCCC
>WEIT01028314.1:18845-35791 GCA_013389985.1 Dryoscopus gambensis | reverse complement strand
TCTTTTGTTTTGGGGGTTTTTTGATTAGTTTTTTTAGGGGTTTTTTTTGTTGTTATTTGGTTGGAGGGTTGGTTGTTTTTTTTTTCTTTAGGGGAAGAATGAAAAATAAATCACAAGTGATTGTTATAGCAGTGTTACTTGATATGACATAGCTATAAGATGGTATAAAAACCAGCCTATGTTGTGGTTTGTAGTTTCTTGCGATGGTGTGGCAAACCGCAGAACTTCCCTGGGAGCACAGGGGGCTTCCTTGGGGAGGGAAGCTGTTTCACTTCCCGTGGCCCCTTTCGGACTGCCCCTCATGGCCCCGGCTAGCTCCCAGCTCCACAACACAGTGGCGATAAAGGAGGCGAGAAGGGCTCCCCGCACGGGGGCTTCAGAGGAGCTTTATTCACATGGTCCCAAAGGCAGACAGGACCACATGGGCTGCTTCCCCCAGGCACAAAGACAGCGTGGCACGAAGCCTAAACCTTTTACAGGGGGATCAGGGGGGCGGAGAGAGCGCACGAGCCAACGGTCCCAGAGCACAGGGGCAGTACATGGGCGGGATTAGGGCACAGAATAAGTGGGGAGAACCAGAGGGAGTGGCTAGGAACAGGGGCGGGGAAAGGAGAACCACATGGGGAGGGCAGGACCTTGACATATAAGGGAAAAAGGAGCAGGGAAATCAACGGGCCAGTCAGGGAAACAGAACTGGGGTACCTGTCCTTTTAGGGGATTTTCTTGTTCTCTGATTGGCGTCCTGCAAGTGTAGAATAAAATCGAATTACTTTATCTGATATTATCAGAAAGGGTAAAGAAGAAAAATTATGCTTTTTTAGTACTGTGTACTTAAAAAAATTCCTTATTTCCTTCTTCAAAACATTTTATTAGAAATCCCTTTCAACTGGGAAACTGACTGCTTTTGTGTGAGGAATGCAGATAACAGTTTTCAACTGAAAACTGAAATTGAAATTGTATTCATGAAGACATTCCTTATAGTCATTCAGAAAGCAAGATTTGTGGCATATGTTGCTTGCTAAAGCACATGACACCAAGGTGTCCTGTGTTGCATTTGCTGGCTTGATTTCTGTTGTGTAAAATCCCCACTTACGAGGCATGGTTGTGACCATAGATCCCTGTACCTGAGAGCTGTTCTCCATCTCATTGAATGGAAGCTATGAAGTGTCAGAGGTGCTTGAAGTGATTCCTCTGAAATACAGAAGAGAGAGAAATGACTGCTAGTACAATTTTTATGACACCCTTTGATTATTTAGCTACCTTTAGGATGTTGTGTATGTCTAGTTGTTTCCTTGACCTTTGGGAATAAGGAAAATTACTTGGTTTGTTGGTTTTTTTCCCCATGTACCATGTGGTGGTAATAAAATAATCTATGTAAATTTCTGCAAAAACTAAATGTGTCTAATAAGCTTTCCTCCTCCTCCCTAATTATTTATAAGGCAAAGTAAATAAACTCAAAATTCCTCCTCCCTTCCTCACCTAACCTGTAGTGGTGTTGTGCTCTGCTGAGCAACTTCTGCATTTTACTCCTCCTGTGGCTCTGCTTTGCTGGGGACTGTGAGGTTGCTTATGTATAAATAACATGCATGATCATTTAGTAGAGACTGGGATTTTGGATTAAAGCAGACTTATAAATGCAGGTTTGTTATCAACAGGCAACACATTTTAAAAGGTAGTGGTGTGCCAAATCAGAACATAGTTTTAATTTAAATAAACCTTACTTAAGAGTTCTGACATGTTAATTCAAAGTTGAAATGAAGCTCTGGTGCTTTAGCAGCTTTTTATAACAAGCAAATTCAGTGTTTCTAGAGAATATCTTCCTTTGGACTACAACTGAAATTAGGCCACATGCTTTTCTTCCTCTCCACCTCCAATAAATGTTACAGAAATGGTATAATGGAATTAAAGTAAACTGTGGTTTTTTTGTTGTTGTTGTTTTGTTTTTTATTTTTCTATGCTGAATTTTATATAGTTGTGTGAAACTGGCAAAGGTGTTTTTTGCTTGCCAGAGCTTTAAGTATCCAGGTGGATGAGTTTTTGACTCAATTATCCTACTAATAAGAGAAGATTCTTAAATCAGAAACAAGTTCTTGACTTGTTGAAATTTTCAAGTCGCCCGCTTTGGTTTTAGAGTGTTTGTTATCCCACTGCCTCTTTTTTTTTTTTTAGGAAATATTTACTTGCTTAAACTTAGTTCTTAGGAATCTTATTAAATCTAGGTTCTAGTTAATGTTTCCACAACATACTGCATAAATTAAACATTGATCCTGGTCATGCTTTACTGCTCTTTGTTGCAATGCCAGTAGACATGAAAACTACAAAGGAAGCATATTACACCGTATTAAGAAGGTACAATTTCTACCAGTTTTGGACTATAATTATACTTAAATCAGGCTAAATTTTAATCTCATTTACTTTTTGACCTGCTTTGTTTGTAGTGTGTTCCAGTTCAGCCGTGTTTCCTCCCCTTGTTTGAAGACTTGTTGGCCGTAAAAAAGTGGAATTAGCTCATTATTCTGTGAATGCAGTGATTAAAATACTGCGTATTATCATTGTCATAGATAAGTCAAGGTGAATGAAAAAAAATTGGCTGTTTTCCATGACAAGTTACTAATTTTTAATTGAAGTGTTTGAGTTCTGTTTATTGCAAGTGGTAGGCTGCACATCTTAGCTCACGCTAAATGCAGGTACTGTGCTGGGACATCAGTATTTTTGATAAGAACACTGCGGGCTTTTATCCCAAAGGTCTTTTCCATGCTTGCCTTTGCAACCATTTATGCATAAAAGCTCTTCAGGCCTCATGAAAATAGCCTCATTTTGCTGATGTAAACTCTGCTATTAAAGAGCCTCTTCTGTCCAACTTCCACCTTATTTTTTTCTTCCCTGTTCAGTCATATTCAAGCAAATCTTGAAACGTATGATATTTAGCTTGCTCAGACAAGTCACCATGTAATTTGTCCACTTTTGCCATTATGAATTGTGAATTCTATCGAGAAATAGCTTATGTCAGTAACATGAAATTTCATTGCCAGTACAAGGATGGGTATCTTTCTGTAATTTGGAAAGTAAGTGGAGCTTTGCTTGTTCTGCCAAAGCTGGTTATTGATGACTACAGGTATTGAGAATTGATAGTCTGCCAAAGGACAGGCCATTTGTAGGTGTCCCGCATTTAGGCACAATTATGATTTGAGCAAAGGTGTAGATGCACTGTTATAAAGACAATGTCACTGTTTAGCCTTGATGGGTGAAGAATACTAAAGGGCTCTGCTTTGGAGCAGTCTGTCTCATAATACCATAAATCAAAAGTGCTCTGGAGATGGTCTCTTGTACTTGTTGCTTGGTGTGTGTTGTATAAAGGGTGTTGTACTCTGTCATATAAAATTTCTTGCACCTGACACTTAAAACATCTGTTTGTGGGCTCTAGGTATGCTAGAGAAGTAATGAAAAGGTTGTTTAAATGTATTCTTCAAAAATACCTTGGGGTGGTTTTTGTTTGTTTGTTTTTGGGTTTTTTCTACTAAATTATAGATAAAAAGTTGCAGACAGCTCTTTCATTAATCGGCTAATTCTAAAAACTAGGACTTCTAAAAAACGTAAGGATTTGGATTTTTGCTGACCATGATTTCCTTTCACTGTCAAAATAAATTAACCCAGATGAATTAACAGGTGGGTTGTAGCAAAACAGATGATTAGTAAATGCATTAGAATTGGAAGATCCAGAAAGAACAAAATTTTTTTCATTTCCCTTTGAAAACCAAAGATATGTCAGAAAAAACTCCAATCATATACTCTAAGATTATTAAAAAGAAAAAAAGGACATGTGGGGAGTGTTGTGGGTTTTTCTGTTCTCTAGCATTCATATCTATTAAAAGTGCTAGAGCTTTAAATATGAAGTATTTCTCTGCTTGCTAAAGACAATAGTTTTTGCAGACAGTGTAAAGGCAAACTAGAATATCCTGTCTTTAAAGTGTTTTGATATAGGTCTGTTCAGTCTTGGGGGCTTTCTTCTTCCTTTCTGTATTTCCATTTGGAGCCCTCATTTTACTTCTGACTGGGTTGGGGCTTGTTATGATCCAATTATTATTATTAAGGTTCTTTAAAAATTCCTCTGCCCAAATTAAGGTGCAAACGAGACCATATGGCAGTGACAATAATATGGGTTTTATTGTATAGTAAATATGAGAGCGAGAGAGAGAGAGAGAGAGAGAGAGAGAGAGAGAGAAAGAACTAGAAAATAGGTGGGGGGGGCAGAAAGAGAGTGACAGAGACAGAAAAAGGAAAATATCACCATCCATGGATCCCAACGATGATCCATTGATCCTGTCCAGCTGGTCTTGGTGGTGAAAGTCCCCCCGAAAAGCATAGAATCCAATGGATATATGTGGTCAGGCTCGGTAGACATGTCCCCCTGGGGGAGGGGGACAGTCTCTTACAGCAAACTCTGGGTCTGTGCATCACCTGCAGTCCTGTGGGGCCAGGCCTCTCACGTGAATGTCCTGTGGATGCGCCCTGTGGGGTTGGGGGTTCTACAGCTGGGCCAGTTTGTGTACCGGGAGGATGGGTGTTTATTGCCTCTTACCAGAGGTTATGCCATGCACCTGAAACCTCCTCCTCCCCCCTCAACTGGGGTGAGGAGTTTGTGTACCTGGTTTCTGTGAGCTGTGCTCTCCCCCACCCCAAACTCAGCCAGGGATGAATTTTAGCATGGCTGCTGGGTTTGGCTCACATTCTTTTCTTTGTTTACTTGTTTGTTTCTCCCCAGGCCTGAGGCTGATGAAAGAATGGGTTTTCCCTTTATCTAATCTCAGTAGTTTGACTTAGAGTCCAAAGTTCTTCAAGGAGGTTTCTGTGGTTGTATCTTCTTTAAAACTTTATATCGATGTTTGAGGCATGAACTATTTCCGTCTCTGACTAGGCTCCTGCTAAAGGGGAGCTCTTCCTTTGATTAGAAGGGTTGCATGGTCCAAGTTTCTGTCTTTCTTTATGTGACTTGCTTCTTAAAGTATTATTAGTCACACAAATATTGGTAAGTTGGCACTCTTGAGCTTGTGATATTCTTTGGACAATTTTTAGCTCTTACTCTTGTTAGTCCCAGTGGCCTCTTACTTTCCAAACCCCCCATATTGATTCCATCAAATCAAAACAAACATTTGTTTTCCTTAAATAAATAAGTAAAACTATTGAGTCTTATGGAGTGCAGAGATTTATGGACCTATCATAGTACATTTATTTAGTCATTTTCTCTTATGACTGTAACTTATTTCCACTGAGG
The DNA here is from genome assembly GCA_013389985.1 of Dryoscopus gambensis. NCBI lineage: Eukaryota > Metazoa > Chordata > Aves > Passeriformes > Malaconotidae > Dryoscopus > Dryoscopus gambensis. The sequence goes on along the minus strand of WEIT01028314.1, from coordinate 30,519 downwards.
TTCTGTGTTCTGTTGATTCATATTGTGTAGAAGGTTCTTTCACTAAAATGTCTCTGCTTCCCTTTGCTCTTTAATCAGTTTTGTGCCTTTCTACTCTAGTTTGGGCACATATCTCATCGACTATTTCAGTATTATAATTCTCCCCACCCCGTTTTCCTCAACACTTCTATTCCCATCTGATCCACTTCTGGGGATTATTTTACTAATAACCACTTCTGATTTGATTTCTAAACTTTTCAGTCCAGCTTTTCAGGACTGATTTTAAAACAAGCATTTTTCGCATTTTGACTTTCATATGCAACTGTGTTTGCATTGTTCTTCTGACCGATACTTAATCACCAGTGCGGTGTTTTGTAGTGCGGTTTCTATTTCTTTTTCTTCCCAACAGTATCCTAAAAAGAATCATTTTCCCAATGTTATCTTTGTGGACTGTGAACACTGCTGGTTTTATTAACTAAGTATAGGTACAGAGACCATGGAACAAAAAAAGAACAATTCCATACTCATGTTGCTCATGCTTCCTTTAACTTTTTTTTAAATTCTTCTCTCTGCATTGCTTCTTTCATACTAGCTGTCAGTTTTCACCATTATGTAAAATGAAGTGCCTAATAAGGGAAAAAAATCACATGATGTAAAAATATTACAGCATCATGTGGGAAAAAAAGAATGTAAAAGTATGTATATTTTTAGAAAAATTACTAATATTAAAATTATAATTTACAGTGTTTTGTTGAATTTTTTTTTTAGCCATGTAAATTACTTGCTACTAAATATTGAATTGTTGTCTAACTTCCATGAAAGTTGAGCTTTACTAACATTTCCATTAAAATGCTTTATCATTCCTTGGCTTGAACAAGCAGTGTCACCAGAGGGAGCTTTTACTGATTATATACGTGTGTGCTGTCAAGGGCAAAAGGATGAAAACTGGTTCTTACAGCTGACTGTAATGAATCATGAGCGCATAACATGGATAAAGTATCAGTGAATTATGTCTTTTTGAAATTTTATTTTTGACTTATGAAAGCTAATGAGCTGGGGAGAGAGCCTGGCTCTGGCTTTCAAACAGTAGGCTAAGTTCTTCTATTCAGTAATTCTTGATAGAGTTGTTTTTTCTTTTTCTCTTTCTCTTTTGCTATCTTATCCTTTTTCTTTTTAACCATTTTTGTACTTTTTTTATTCTCTTTGGCAGATTTCTAGTTAAAAATAATTTATCCACATCAACCTTTCTCCATATCTTGCAAGAGACAAAGTTTTTATTCTTCTTATGACTTTTAGTTCTCAGTTTTTTTAGAAAATGATTGTAGTGAAGTTCAACTATCTGTCTTGTGAGTCCCAAGTCCTTCAGGTCCTCTTTGGCCAATGGAACAGTCTTGTGGCTTAATTCTGTCACAATTATAAGGAAAAATTGTCCAGCTGGGAATCCTGTTGCAGTTGTAATTCACTTGCAAGTATGCCCTATTGGTCTCTTCTCTGTCCTCTCCACAGAGAATGTGAATTTTAATGCCTAGTTGATTTGGGGATTTTTATTGTGGTTTTCTAACACATATTATATCAGCAGATATTTTATCATATCAGGGATCCCTGGAAATAATGTACTGAACTGCCTAGGATAGTTAGTTAATATCTTGAACTTTTTAACTTTTTAGGGGTTGTCCAGCTCATATGCACAAATATTTTTCTGTTGATAACTTATCCTTCACTTTTTCAATGATTTTCTTTTGCTCTGCTTGCAAGGGTTTCAGCTGTTACAAAATCACATCTTCATGGCGTTGAAACAGCATAGTGATTTCACAAGACTTAATAAAGATGAATTATTATTTAGTGCCTCTAAACTTTAAGGCTATAATTGTACTACTGTTAATATTCTGAGCTTATTAGTTCAAATATTGTTAGTCTGTTTCCTGCTTACACCTGTTCTGCCTTCCACTTTCCATTACATAGGAGTAATTTCCTTTTATTCACAGGCGCTATAACAAACTCTCATGAAGACTGATGGGAACTGAAAAGGAGAAGGATAGTGAGCTAATTGCTATGTAATCATGCCTGAAAACTGCGATATTGGCACTAGGCTCAAATCTGGTCTCATTACAATTCAGATAAACTGCTATCTTCCCTGAAGCCAATTAGAGTTCTTTGGTGTTGCAGTCCGAATTCACTGCTCTTTGTGCCCATCTTTCAGTATGGCTGCAGAGAGCACTATTCCAAACATGTAGCATTTCCATTCATAAACTTAGTCTGGAAGCTGACAGCAATCAATCTGGCTTTCCTGCAACAGGGAAATATCTCCAAGTATTTCCCTTATGCAATCATTGAACAGGTGGTGTGTTGTGGGAGGCACCTGTTAAGGCTAAGCATTTTCTCTTGATAAAATGAAAGCATAAAAGTTGGGCTGTCTTCCATATTGTTTTATTTTAACTTGAAATTTCTATGTGAAATGCTGCACAAAGTTTGTGTCTTGGTCGATACACTATCACATTTGGTCACAAAAGGAAATTGATTGGTGGAGGCTGATTTACCTCAGTTGGAATTGCAGTCACAAGGTCTAATTTTTTCAGGTAAATTAGTGTGCAGCCAGCACTATCAAAAAGACTATAGAAAAAAAATAAATAAGTCTCTTTATACATTTACAGAACTTTAAATTATTTTATGACCAGTAGCTGATCATTACCCATAAACACAAATGCACACAGACACCTACAAGGAACAGTGAAGTCTCCCCATTACAAAAAAAGATATTTCTTGTTTTTTATAGGGATAGCAAAAAATCAGACATTTTCATGGCAAAAATTTTCACTGGGGATTTTGAAATACATTTAACCAACAGCTCCTAGGCCCCTAGAACTCTTCAGGAGATATTTCTATAAACATTTCAAGTTTTGAACAAATTTGGAACAGAGGTGACCTGAGTACAGTGTAACTGGTGTGTTATTCTGTCATCCTGTAATTCTGGAAGAGGTGTGTTGTGCTCTTGGCATTCCTTCTAAGGGTGTAATAAGTTTCCAAAGTATCAAACAACTATTGCCAGTGTTTCTGGGGTTCAAAACGGGAGCATAGGCTTCATGAGTTGGAATCCGTGACCGAGAAATGATATTTCGTAGGTTACACCCTGCACATTACTCCATGGTGAACGTTTTCTTTCCTAAACGTTAAAGGAACACTAAATGCATTTTCAGGTGAGTAGAACAGTTTTCACAAGGGATACCTAGGTTTGACTTTTCTGTGCCTTATTGCTGCCTATACTGAAGTACAGTGTGTTTCTTCCCTAAATGTTTTGACCACATGTATTTTGCCATTAGCAGCATTTAAAAAAGGAAGTATTCATGTTGATGATGAGATATTAGCTGAGAAATAACAAGCATTCAAGAAACATCTCAGAAATAGCTGGCTAACAGAGTATCAAGCGAACAGATTGATAACTGTATTTTAATAACGTATTAAAAGTAGCAGAACAGATAACACATGACAAACTTTTGTGCTACCATGATACAAAAGGTAATTCAATGTATATGAATTGTGAATAACGTAAAATACAATATACCAATGTATTTTAAGTTTATCTTTTTACTTAAGAACAAGAAGCTTTTTTTCTTTTACATACATTTAATAAGAAATTAGTAACTGGAGCAGTAAAACAGAGAAATGAAAAAATGATTTGACATTTGCAGCAGAGAACTCTGTTAATGAGGATAGATTTGAGGTCAGGATAATGCAATAGCTGGACAATACCTTTTCATTCTGTAAATAACACAAAATACCTTTATATCAGCTATTCAAATATGACCATACCATCTTCTCTTCTTTGAAATAACTAAGGAACATAGTTGATGACCTGTTTATTGAACATTTTTCTCTAAATTCTTGCCTTTGGAAAGTACTATTGGTCTTTTCTTGTACTATTTTCCTGATACCATTTTGTAATATCTATTCTTCCTAATGCTACATGTGAAAGCCCTGAGCATGAGGATTAGTTAATAGGTCTTCATTTATGATTTCTGAGCTTCAAGTATCACATGATGAACCTTAAAGTTGAAATTATTTGGGGGAATTCTGTCTTAAATCATGCCAAAATTTCATAGTGTTTGAGCAACCTGTGAAAACAAACTTGAAAATAATTGCAGTCCTTTTCATAGATGGATAATATGTGTGGGTACCACATTTATAATTTCAAAGCATCAGTGAGCCTTTGTTTATGTATTTCCTGCGTTGATGTTTGTTTTTTTTCCTTACTTGATTGCAAGCCATCCTAAGGTATCCATGAGATGGGCCATAAAACTCACTGCAAGTTGTGCTTAAATGTTTATTGCAAACTTCGTTTTTCTGTATAAGAGAAATGGAGGGGAAAATTGCAAACTTTGACTTATAATAATAAAAATCAGAATTATACTGTCCCATTTGAGGTAGTTTTTATTTTTCTTCTCAAAAATATTTTACTGGTACACATATACAGGATGAAAAGCATGTATGTGCATGTTCTTCCAAGTGTATTTTATCAGCCAAACTGAAAGAAGATGCATGGATGCTGGAAAAGGCTCATTAATCAAACAGATGTATTTTCAGTAATTATGAAATCCCCTTATTAAGCAGAAGCAGTAAGTCATTAAAATATCTTCACCGGCCTTTTGGCTAAGATCAAGCATAGAATATCTTCTCATTAGGATAATGGATTTCAATAAAATGATATTCCATCATTCTCCATAAGGGAACAAAATGAAACTTTTTGGTTAACTGCAATCACTTAATCATTCATTATATCTTCCTCCAATCTTGTTCACTCATTTAAAGGAGAAAATTAATTCTTTGCAAATTCAGCCTGCTATCCTGGCAAACTACATTGAGCATAAAAGTTAACTTTGTAAATTGAATTAAGAGTGGCTTAATGAAATTAATCCAGAGAATAAAGTGAACAAAAGTAAAGAAGTATTTGGTTTTCTTTTTTTGTTGTTGTTGGATTTTTTTTTTTTTCAATTCAGGAAGCTATTAATTGATACAAATTCTGAGTTTTTTTTTTTTTTTAATTTCAGGAGAATTTATTGAGGAAAATTAGAGTTTCATTTCATAAATAATTTTAATTTTTTTTCATTGTCTTTTTCACTTGAATTTATCTTATATTGATTATTTCCTATTTCTTTTCAACACCTTTTGACTTTCTTTTTCGGTGAACTAAAGATCTTAATTAGACGTATGTGGTTTGACATATCATTTATGGATTCAGACATGGGAGAGAAAAAGAAAACAAACTTGAAAGGAACCATTTTACTTGGCATATGATCTTAGAAATTTTATTATAGGAGATTTTCCTTATCCTGACTGGCTGTCCTTCATTCATAGCTGAATGAAAGGATTAAAACATTTTACTTTTGCTTAAAGCTTTTTGCTGATCTTTACTTTTCTACTTCTTATCCAGAATTACTGTGTAATCTAGTCATCTGTAAAAGGACAAGGCATAGTGTCTTCAGTGCATTGAGTAAGTTATTTGAGGTTTGATGAAAACTTTCAAATCCTGTTAGAGGCCAACGTGTGAAGACTGTCTTATTGCAACGCTGCATTATCACTGTGTTTATGGTGATTGACAACACAGTATGTTTAAACTTTCCTGCACACCTCTGGAAATGCAGATGTGAAGAGACTTTCATCTAAGCAGTATGATTTATGTTGTTGCTGCTGATGCATATATGCCAGGAATTGCAGTATAAGAGACGTAGAATAGCATGTGAATTAAGGGTAATTATCATACTTACTATGAAAAGTTCACATTACAAGCTGCTTGCCATAGAAATGAATAGCAAATCCTCCAATTCTGTCATTAGTTTCAGGCATTGGTGCTAGGTATTGGATTTACAGCCCAAGCTCAAATTTGAGGAACTTCTGCCTGGAACAGGCAAGTGAAAAATGTTCCTGGCTTCCCTATGAGGTCTTTTCTGACATATAGCTATTTAGACAGCTCTTCTGTGCTCATTAGAGGGCAAACTGAGCTAAGCTCAGGCCTTGTCAGTGTTTTTTGTTTACTGAAATGACAGCATAATTGGGTTCCTTTCGTATCACTTCCCTATTTTTTTCATAGAGGAGGAATGCCGTCTGGATCATAGAGTGGTTTGGGTTGAAAAGGACCTAAGCAATCACCTAGTACCCACCCCCTGCCATGGGCAGGGACACCTTCCCCTAAAATCCCATGTTTCCTTTCAGTGGGATCCCAAGAGGCTGTGTCAAGGAAAAATGAAAGCCAGACCTTCACAGCTTTTTTCTGGGTGTGAATATTATACTGAGGACAGGCAGTTAAAACTTGAAGTAGAAAGTTTCAAATTTGACTTTGTAGAATTCATCTTACAAATTAATTTGGTGTTCTTTAGTTGTCCTCAAATAGATCTGTAAAAAACCCAATATATAATGCTTTTGCACTGCATTTATTCAACATCATTGATGTGAACGTCCATGGTGTCTCTGACAAGCAGTGCAGTAAGCTCTCTGATATCTGATTAGCAGCTTGGTGGGTTGACCCTGGCCAGCTGCCAGGCATCCCCACCCATCTGGGGAGAAAATAAGATGAAGATGGTTGTGGGTCAAAATAAACAGAGAGAGATCCCTTGCCAACTACCTCATAGGCAAAATATATTTGACTAGGGAAAATGAGTTTATTTTATTGCCAATTAAAATAGAGCTGGATATTGCAAAGAAACTAAACCTAACAACATAAAACTCCATCCCCCTGACCTCAGTCCCTCTTTTTCCAGTTTTAACTTCTCTCTTTCACTCCTGACTCCTTTAAAAAGGTCTCCACTGAGCAGCACAGGAGGATGGGGAATGGCAGGGTCATTGTCCTCTCTGCTGCAGCTGGTCTCTGTTTCCCTACTCCAGCATGGGCTTCTCTCCATGGTACTTGGGCTCTCCAGAGGAATCTGGCAGCCAGAGCCCTTCTGTCCCTCTTGCTGTTCTCCCGTCGGGGTTCACAGGGCCATTTCTCACCCTTTTTTGCCTCACCCCTCACTTCTGTGCAGTGTTCTGCCAATGTTTTGCCGCCACAGAGTCAGCAAACCCCTCTCAAGACCTGGGCGATTGCATCTGATATGACTGGAAAGTCCTGCAGGTGATCCTGCATAGCAGTATTTATGTATGTACAGAGATTTTCCAATGTATTTACAGGAGGCATCCTTCATTCTGAACATAATGGGAGTTCATGATCCAGACAAAGGTAGTAAACTGTAAAGTTAGGAACTTAGTATTCAGATATCTTATTAAAATTGGAGGGAACAGGCTATAATTATACGACGCCTCCTTTCTTCAGGTATGCCAATTTAACTGCGCTGTGTTCTTTTGTTGATATGTTAAACATGTAGTAATAATAAGGTTGTACCAAGCATAATTATCACATACTCTTGGCCTTAAAAATACCTCAGTTGTAGCTGTGCATGATAATGAACGTACAATAATAGATGATGCTGCTGTCAATACTGTTTGCATTTGATAATTAGAACAACTCAACAACTTATATTCAAGAATACTGTGTGAACAGGAGGATAAGCTGGATAGCTAAGGCTGTTGTAAAATATTTTGGCTTGAATTTCCACAGGACATTAAAATAAGATAGGTGTGGTAATTTAAATCAGGAAGAGGAATGCAGTGACATACCATATCTAAAAATCTGTCTTATAAAAACCATATATACAGCATCTTTCTAGCCACCTTTTAAGATGAATTACATTACAATTCTCTTTTATGAGTGTTTCTTAATTCAAGAGCTTCTGGTGAGACAAAAAGGACATGGGGAAAAACTGAGGGCTCTAAAAACAACAACAACAGCGACAACAAAACCACAAAACTTTGGGAGAACATGAAACTACCCGGAACTGTAAAACTTTCACAATGAAAGGGACCTTTGGTATACTAACCCTATTCTTGATTAAGCCCTTTGAAAGTTGTTTTTGATGCACAGTAAGTTCAGAACTGATTTTCCTACTTTGCATTTTTTTCTCTTTTGTTTCTAACAAAGCTTTCTTCATCTTGTCCCAGTAATGCACAAAAAAACCCCAGCATGATTAAGGCATAATGTCTCTTTTGCTATGGATGGAAAAATTGATTTTTTTTTTTTTTTTGAGGAAGCTTAGTTCCCAAAGGCAGGCAAATTTTGCCTGCGGCAGTGCAAAGACTGGATGTAGGAGAAGTGCAGGACCATCCTTCCATCCTTTCTTTTCAATCTTTGCTAGTATGGCAGAACCATTAAGATCTGAATTATCAACACTGATCAGGTAGCCCATGTCCTTTGATTTGCACCTGATAGTCTGGGTAGATTTTTTTTTTCCAATTAAGTAGCTCTTTGGAAATGTTCGTACAGTGTGTTATTTTGTACAAGACAATACATATGCATTTTTGCTTTTTTGAGGGAGGAGGCTGGAAAGAAGCAAAATTCATGTAACCACAAAGTTCTTTGTATACTTTAGGAACCTGTTATGTTGACGTTTCCTGTGGTGTTCTTAGGACAGAGAAGCTTAAGATAGAAGTCTTTTCTCTCAGTTGCAGTGCTTCAAGAGAGGAATTACAGCCAGAAAGCTTAAACTGAGTGTGGATCTCAAAATACTGGGCTCTTCTGTATCTCTTGTGTTTGCCTCTCTCTGTTTTACTTAGCATCATGACTTGCTTAGGTATTCTGGGAAATATCAGCAGATGATGCTGTGCCTTTTTTGACTGAGTATCACCCTATTACCAAAACAAAACCCAAACACCCTTACATAATGATTTGATTGTTATCTCTCCCTCCTTTATACCCCCTTTAATCCAAATGATAAAAATTTTTCATGAGTGTTAGACGTATGACTAGTTTTGATTCCCTAAAAATGAAGGGAAAAGTAAAAAATAAGAAGCAAATCACATGGTAACTTGCTTTGTAAACTTGTACCTACAGGACGAGCTCACGTGTCATTTACTAATATTCCTTCTTTTGAAAAAAATCTGAGCTACCCGAAAATTCTGATTTGTATTTTCTTAATAAGTTTATGGTTTATGCACTTAAATCACACTTAAAGTTGAATTCTGTATCTGATTGTGTAATTGCTTGATATTGCTTCCTATGCTCCTGCTAAGGATAAATAAAGGCTGATCCTGGCTTTCTTTGCATTGGAATTTCATTCCTTTTTGAAAAGGACATAGAAGGACCTGAAACTCTCCAAATCTATACCTCCTCCCACCGATGATAAAAATATCATAGACCATCACCCCCAAGATTTTATTGTCTCCCATGAATATAGAACTAACAGGTAGAGTTTGGGCACATCACATTTTCTGGAATTAAAAACTGGGTGTCATCTCAAAACTGGAGATTGCACTTTTGACTGATATTTCTCACTTTAGCTATCTTATGTTAGAAAAGAATTGACCTATCATTCATACAGATTTTTTAAAATGTTTGCAATTTTCTTCTATGGCTTTAAATCACTTGGTTTAAACATTGAATTTACTCCCATGTTTTGCTCCTTCTAGAAAACCATGAATCTAAGCAGACTGACCAGAAGTTTGCTTGTGATGGTAGTTGCCCTGACCTGTGTCAGAAACAGAAATCCTGTAAATACTTCACACCTGTGAATCAAACATTCTCATTTATCCAACTTGTAAGTCTGTCAGAAAGAAAAATGTTCTATTCAGCTTCAGATATACAAATTTATGCAAATCTTCATCTCTTCGTGTCATAAAGGTGGGATATTTTCTTTAGTCTCTAGGGAAATAAATAAACATTCTATCTTTAATTATTAAATTCTAGATGCTTTCAAACCTTGGGGAATATGGTAAAACACATCCACAAAATGTGTCTTGTAAAGCTACTGTCCCGAACTGATTTGTACCTTGTGCTGTTGCCTGTGTGCATAAGGATGCTGAACACATTGGAAGCAACTCGCAGATTTTTTTTCCAACATATGAAAACATTTGTTCGCTTGCTCTGATTTACATATCTCTTTTCTTCAAGGTATTAGTGTAAGAAATTTAGGCCTCTAGTGTCAAAATTCACGGCCATGCTCTATAATTGGTTTGAGTTTCCCAGTATATCTAACAAGCCTCAGAGAATACTGTGTCTCACAGGCTGGTTGTAACGGAGCTTGCTCTTTTCAGTCTGCAATAGAGAGAGAAGTTCAGAAATCTAAACGACGTTCACATTTTTCTATTATCAAATGGTCCTTGATTTCATTTATTGTTGTTCTTACTTTCCTAGCCACAGTTCTAGCCAGGATTTTGGGCCTAAAAGAACCCCAAAAAGATATCAGCGTGGTTTGGAAACTTATCTTTCTGGTTTTGGGAAATCAAATCAAATCAAGACCAACATGATTTAAACATATGCCATATATACCCTACGTTAATGCAAGAGTAAGGAAAAAGGTCAAAAGTATTTCTTCTTTCACCTGCAAAAATACCTTTTCAGCATACTTTGTTGATGCTTTGGTGAAATCGATGTATTATGACATTTTCATTTCTGTGGTCACTTGATACTTCTTCAGAAATGTGGGAAAGAGTGCTTTTTAACAAAAGGGTTTGCAAAATGCAATCGGAGCTAATCCTCCCATGCATCAGTGACAGGAATCGAGAAAGCACATATTTTATTCTTAGTTGGATGTGAAAATCTTCAAAGAAGAGGCAGGAAACAAAAGTTAGACCTTATTTGTCTTTTGCACAGAGGAAAAGAATAATCTGTCAGTATAATATTGTTAAATTCGTAGATCACACACCTTTTGGCTTCTGCTTCTATCATCACTTCTAACAGTAGACAACTGATAAACTTCTCTGATAATAGCTTCTGCAATAAATATGACATACCTGTTTTCTCTAAAGGGGATATGAAGGTAAACAACAATGCACAAACATGAAATAAATAATGCTTTTCAATAAAACCCTGATTTTAAGCTTAAGTGATGTTTGCTTTCAGCTGCGCAAACTGAGAGACAATTCTCTGCTGAGTTTTCCATCACCTGCTAATTTCATTTTATTCTTTATATAACCAAAGGTGAAATGTTCTTTGCATTCTTAATGGTATTAAATATTTTGTCGGCCTGCTAGGAACAGTTTCCTTCCTAACCATTATACGGAAAGTGTAAGAGTTCTGGTAAGGCCTTCAGAGAGGAATCTGCAACGTTTGCTCCGAGTTAACTTTTTTACAAGATTTTTTGTAAGCATCTTAACCAGTACATAGGTTGGTAAATAGCCTCATGAGACATAATAAAATATTTTGAACATAATTTTGTGAAATTATTTGATATTCATTCTATGCACTAAACCATCTTTTTTTTTCTATACCTACAATACATTGTTTTGAGAATTAACATTTGGCTTTCTGTGCGAGTGCTTTTATTGTTGAAGTGCCCAGCAATTTTAAAGTTACTCACTGGTTGCTTTGATCTTGCCTAAATTAGCAAAGCCTAGAATAACATCTCTAAATTCAGAATAATTATGTTGATGAAGAACTGCTAAAAGTAAAGGGACCATTATAATAAGTAGGAATGTGGGGGGAAAAAACCCATATTTTGTACTTGGTAGAGATAAAGGCTTAATTTCAGAGATGGAAACCTGCTAAAGCAATGATGAAAAGTAAAGCTGTTTGAGAAAAATGTTTAGAAAATTAGTTGTTATTTATTAGTGTTTTATCTCTAGGTCGAGAAAAACAAAACGAATCAAACCAATAACAAAAGAAAAACACCCACAA
>WEIT01028314.1:7149-18092 GCA_013389985.1 Dryoscopus gambensis | reverse complement strand
GAAGACACAGTAGGAAAACTGTGGAAACAGTAGGTGGAAACATTTGATGAATTCTCAATGGACTGCAGATTCTGACCTAGAACAAACACAATCCAGATATGCTGTTGTTTCAGAGTGATGTAAAAACTTCTGCTGTCCACTCTCTTCCAACAAAAAAAACCCCCCAAAATCCAACCATAACCTCTAGCCAACACCAGCTGCCTCAGTATTCTTACCATATGTACAGTGTAGATACTATAAAAAATCTTTTAAATAATTTGAAATCAAATTCTACTAAATAATTAAATAAGGCATACATTTAATTTTTATGTCCCTTGTTCTTTCCAAATGTAAAATACTAAATTGAATATGCATTTTGGTGAATACAGAATTTAAAATGATTAAAATTTTCTGAAAATTTGAATTAGGCAAATTTTTGATACAGTTTTCTATTTTTCCTTTGTTAAACATTGGATTTTGATAAACTTGAATTTCAGGAGGCTGCTTTGTATACATTTATACTTAAAATTATTCCAAACTGAATAATTTAATTAAAAAATAAATCCTAATCTCTCTGGGTAAATTGTAGATCACAGTAACTAATGATGTGAGCTTTTACCCTTTTCTCATTTTCAGCACTTAAGGACAGAAGCTTGGAGAGTACTGTGGATTTTGTTGTGTGCCCCTTGATGATAGCAATGAATCCAGAAATGTGTCATAGTAGTCATATAGTACATTGTACATTGATAAAATTCTTATGTTATTTTCATTTCCAGTGTTTCTCAGGGATGTTTAAAAAAGATTATTAAAACTTCCTCAAACCAAGAAAGTTTTCTTACTTATTAATAGCCTGGGTCTTGTAATGGAATAGGACACTAATTTGTAGGAATGAAAATATATAGCCATACCATGACCTTTCAGATTAATAAATCACTGGCTACTCTAAAAACTGGTCAATAGGTATCAGAAATGAAGTTTCAGGTAAAAAGATACTTTGGAAAATCTTGTAAAGTACAGTCTGGTTTTGGGCATCCAAATGCACTTTTAGGAATGGCCCTAGTGATGCATCCAGTATTGCCCAAATACAAATTCCCGATTCAAAACCAGAACAAAGAAACAGATCTCACTGCCTGCCCACTGCTGTGCTCAAAGTAACTGCCATAAAAAAAAAAAAATTACCTGAGACTTGTTCCTTTCCTTACAGAGCTCTAAAGAGAACTTGATATAAACCTCAAAACAAGTAGCCTTGATCCTTAAGGATTGTGTGAAGACCACCAAATTAATGTAATTTTTGGCTTCACTCTGAAGGGGGAAAAATAGCTGCTACATTTCCTTCTTCTCCAGCAGCACTAGCAACAATGTATCATCTCTATTGATGGTATGCAACTTGAAGTGGAATTTGAAACATCTCGAGCGATCAATATGAGCTGCTCTAATCTTTAGATTACAGCTGAGTTTGAGCAATACTTGCAGAAAAGCTTCAGTGACACTTGGACTCATTTGCTCATGAAGCTAAATGTGAATTTGGCTCCCTAATAGTCCATCAGCAGTGTTCTATGAAATGTCAGTCATGTGGAGAATCTGCCAACTCCTGCAGATGGAAAATATGTGGAAGAGAAGAGGGTGAAAAATTAAGCTTCTACTCCACCAATCATCATCCCTATTTAGTATCTAGATAAAGAGGTCCAAGAAACTTGGAGAGGAGTAACGTTAGCTTGTTACCTTAAGAATGAGAAAAAGAAAGTAGCAGCATATGGTGGGTTTTCTTTAAACTATCTTCCAAGAAAAGCCCAACAAAATATGCAAAAGGCAGAAAGTTGTTTGTTTGAACCACCCTGAATGTATCAAAGGCTGGTACCTTAAGCAAATACCCCCGACAGGCAAGTATTTGCTTTCCCCATAAGAGAAAGTGGTCTTTGATAAGCTCTTAACTGATTTCTTACTGACTTAAGTACTTGGGAGCAGGAGGTATACCCTACCTGGCTTTTTCAGCCATTACCTGTGTTTCTGTCATGCATGATCTGAAGTTTGGATAGAGTTATATCATACTGGGCAGCAGGGTTGTGACCCAGGGCCAAGGTTGAAATTAAATTGTGACAGCCTGTGCTCGATAACACCTGCTTCTAAGTTTGATTTTTAAAGGGGTTGCCATTGCTGGTGAGCTGCTTTGAAGTATCTCCACTTTTTGGCTTGCATCACTTTAAAAGCTCATTTGAAACAGTGCATAAAATATTCCAGCAGCTTGTGCTTATTTGTTCCTACTCTTCGGGGAGACACAGGTTTGTGAATTAAGCTTCGTATTCTCTAGCATTCAATTTGGATTATAAAACCTGCCTGTGCTATATGGAAAGTGAGGCTGTCTCAGCATAATAATACGCTGCAATCCAAACCAGCTACATTAATATTCCTATTGGTTGTCACTGGAGATATGCCAGTTCCCATATGTACTTACCCACGTTTCAGAGTGCCCTTGCAACCTCGTGACTGCTTTTCAGAAGTGCTTGGTGGCTTATTCTTCCTCCTCAGTACACTACAGTGAAATTATGTATTCAAATTGGAGGAGAAAAATGTATTTAGGATAACTAGCATTTAGCACACAGTACAAATTAAACCCAGATGACATGATTCTCTCCCTTACTCCCTAACATTTATATTGGAATTCCTATTTAAAGCAGGAGCCTTTTGCGTTACAAATAAAAATTGAAATTGCTTATCATTTTTTTCTCCTAGACTTGACAGGCATTCATGTATAATTAATGAGTTGGATATACTGTTAATAGTTCAGATTTTGTGGTTTGTATTATAAATCTTCTCTTTGTCTAGTGTAAAAGAGAACTGATTAGGACTTTTAGTTGGAGAGTCAGAGCTTTGGATAAATATCCATATTTTTTCAGTGCTGCTACAAATTGAGTCATCTCTTCCATATTCTGCTAACAATTTATTATGGTGATTTTGAATCCAGAACACAATATTGACGTTGCAGTCATCTGCCTTTTTGAATCTAAGTTGTTCAGCTTTTGAGTTCTTCATTTCTGAAATAACATATGGAACATTTTTTAGTAAAGTTTTTATTGGTGACATGTTTATGTCTTAGATCTATCCTTCAGCAAAACTGTTATTCTAGATTATAATTTGATAGGAAATCTTGACTGAAGATTTTAAAGTAGGAGAGGTCAATTTGTGGATTTGGGATTTGGTATTTATTTAAAGGTATGTTCCTCAGTGCACACAGGACCATATGATGTAAAAGTCTTTCTTATTCCAAAACATAATTAGTGGGTTACAATCACATATTTCTGATGAGTTCCGGTTCTCAGTATCCAAATATTTTTCATTTTTAGAACCAGTGTACACATCATAGCTCTCTTTTTACTTTGCTGACAGAATCTTGGGAAGAGCTTCTGGGAGACCTTTTGATACAGCTCCAAATTATTAATAAAAACTACCTGTGACTATAAATGTATATTGTTCCCATTTCTTAACATTTTTAGATAGTTTGTATGCATTCTAACCTACTGCTAGATACAAATGTCAAGAAGACACAGATGAACTGCAGATTGTTTTTTTTTCATCTGCTCAGACTACTTTGATAAAATATGTCAGCAGCTTTACAGGTGACCTGTTTATTGATCAGGAAACATTTGAGCAGACTTCTGTGAAGTGAAGCATCAAGGTATTTTACTCTGCTTTGCCCATCAAAAATCATTGAAGTCACTGGTATAGGGAGGATATGCTTTAATAACCTGTGGGGTTGATAAGAGAGTTTGTGTGTATGTGATCTACTTTGTGCTACAAACAGCTGTCCCTTCAAATAATGTGGTCCCTATTCCCCAAATAGTTCATAGACTACTAAGTGGGAATTAAAGCAATTGCAGGCAAAATAGGAGACAGGCCTTTTTTGTTTATCCAGTGTGATAAGTAGGATATAAAAATAAGTTATAAATAGACTGTAAAAAAGGAAAGAAAGGGTAGATATTCTTTCTTGGTTTTGTTGTGTGTGAAAAGCAGAAATATGAGAGGCTGCAGTTGACAGGACAAGAGATCCATCTCATCTGCTATTTGTTTTCCAGTATCTAGGTGCCTGAGGAAACATGTTAGAGCAGAGCAAGTGCACAGCACCCTTCTGCTTCAATGATCTTTACGTCTTGAGGAGTTTGAAGACTGGTGATGGCATATATTTTGCATTTGCATTTAATGACATTAGGTGGCCTTCCTTCCACTGATTTAATTATTTGAATCTTGAGGAGACTTGTTTTGATGGACGTATAGTGTTATTTCCCTCTGAATAAGGAAGTCAGAGTAGCAAATGTCATCATACCTATGACAAAGTTATCAATTCTCTTGATCTAAACAGAATAGAGTGGAGTGGAAGTGTCTTTTTGCTTCAAAAAGTTAACATTTAAATGGACCTAAGCTGCCTTGGATGTTAATATATCACTGAGATAAATGGTATGGAGGAGAGTTTGTTCCTTTGCTGCTGCGATGCTAGCAGGAGAGTGTGCTCTGTAATTGATTAACAGGGCACAGTGCATTGACTTATATGGGGAAGGCTATTATATCTCAGTAACAGGAAGGTATATATGATTCTGGTTGCAGTAAATAAAAAATTGGATTCTGCAGGAAATAACTAAAACTGCTGGAAGAACAAAAGGTTCCCAAGGATTTTTTTTTTTTCTTTTTTACTCTTAAATCTATGGTATAAGACTATTTCATATTCTGACAGAAGTTTAAATAGTGCAATATATTTAGTGGAACTTTCATATAGGGCTAGAAATATAAGCTTATGTAAGCAGTCTTTTAACTTTTGTTCTGTTGGACCTAAAGTCATGAGTTATTGATGAGATGTAATGTCTTTTTTAAGTCTATTAATCTGAAATATAGTGCTTCCCTATAATTCATACACATTTATGGTGAATTTCCTATATTTTGAAGCCTAAATGAGATTGGGAGGTTTGTTTTTTAAAAATAATAAGAAAGTGAGATTTTTTTCTTTCCTATTAGTTGGTATGTCAAAATAGACATAGAACAGTATTACAGTTCTAAACAAAAATGAAGGCAAATTGTATCAACTCTGGGTTTTTTCCTAGCTTCCACCACTGTGTTGGTGATTCCAACCAAATTAAGAAATCAGTGTTCAGATTAAATACTTCAGAAGCACACTTAGATTAAATGAAGCATATTCATGACTGTCCGTAAAAATTGTGACCACAGTGGCAAACAGAGGGATATTCCCTGTGGGATTTTTTATTTTTTTTTAGCTAAGTCAAGCTTCTCTGTCTTTTTTTTTGAATCCAAGAGAATGGGTTAGTGAAACTGAGCTAAGGCAGGCCATTAATGGTTTAGAAACTAGTATTCATTCCAAATAAGTTTTCCATGTTTCCATTTGCGCATCTTCAATAGCAGCACAAACATAACAGGTGTCAAGTTAAAAGGAAAATGTCTCAAAAACTACTGGAATCAGTAAAAGAGCTGAAGTTCTGATGAGCTTCTGTTGTTGGGAGAGGTTTTTTTTCACCTGTCATGTTTCCGAGCTCAGTGTCAAAAATCTATGTTTATTTCTATTCCAGAAATGAAGAGTTTGCTCACATTCTTAAAATAAATTTTTAAAATTTTTCTTATGTTTTAAGACAGATCTTTTATTTCACTAGTTTTTTTAGACTATATTAAGCGGTCTCCCTTTATATTTAGGAATAAATCAAATTGCATAAATTGAACACATTTTTTGCAACTGAGTTTTTATATTGCTAATATTTTTCCAGGAAGATGCAGGTTTTTCCTCCCACCTTTAGTTTGAAGCTATGGGTGGCAGAAAATTGTATAAACCTAACAACTGACTTTACAAAATATATTAAAAAACTCTCAGGAAACAGAACAAAGGTACATATTCAATCTTAGCTTTCATTACTGATGAGAATATGTGTTTTTCCTTAACAGTAAATATCATGTAATATAAGTGTCGGAAAAAGCTATAAAGAGATTTTGTTTCATATTTTTAAAAACTTATGATTATGTGTTGTTCTGCTTTTAAATGTTTCATTCCATTTTTACCTAGACAACAGGATTAATGACAAATGCCTTAAAGTCTCTAGATAGGTAACACTAATAAAGAAGTGGCAGCACTAGCAGCTTGCAAGTTGAAAAGTTATTATGATCTGCAGAAAATAAGCTGATAGATAAAGAAATAATTGCAAAAAGCTTTGTCAAGTAGTTCTGTGTTTATATGATTATGGCACATGATATGATTAGGACAAAAAATTGGCATTGTGGCAGTCTGCTGCTCCCTTCTATTGTTAGCTCTATCCTTGAAATAAAAGCAACCTGGCACCCAGGATCTGCAAACACACACCTTTCCGCTGTGCCACATCCCTGCTCCCAGGCAGAGGTGTGCAGCGCCGGTGTGCTGCTGGAGAGGTGTGATGTGAGGCGCACCCAGCTGCGGGCTTCTGACCAAATGTGCTGGTCGGCTGCAGCCAAAGCAGAGGGAGGAGGAAATTGATCTTTCTGGTTTGTGGTATAAACAATAATGTTTAAAACCATCTATCTTCCCTTGTCAAAATTCCATCATTAAATTCTGTGGTAGTGAACTTAAAAGTCATTGGAATTGTCCTTCAATTCAGTCCAAAGCAGCTGCCCTTTACTTTTGCTTGTGCTTGTGTGGATTTTGTTTTTCCCTTAATGTTTGTTAACTCAGAGATTTGTAAAGGACACTTATTTTCTTCGTTAAATGTCAAAATACTGATTCCTGAATGAATGTTCTTCTGTATTTCTGTGTTACAGTTTCTGTTGCTATGAAAGTAATTTTATTTTCCATTACATGAGACTGCACATTTTAGGAGAATTGCATTATATATTATTTGATTCCCTCCAAGCCTTTTTTTTTCCTCCTTAAAGTTCTTCTTTAGAAGGTAGGATTAATTTTGTCTCCATCTGTGATCCAGTCTGACCAAAATACTGGTTTTTAATTGTATCAAAACTAGGTGTTGTGGCTGAGCATTAAATATGCTGCTTATGCATACTTAGACCTATTGAAGACCACCTATGGTGATTTAATGCTTTCTAGAGACATAAATGGAGGCTGTTTCCACTTACAGCAAAGACTGTGCTGCAGCATATATGTTTACAAGGATTAGTTAGGCTTACTGTTGTAGGCTAAGGCTTTTTTTAGTTTTACCTGTGATGTAAATGAGTAATTTAAGCCACATATGTCTCCCATCTGTTGAAATACCTACAAAAAACTCACAAAGGGGCAGTACATTAATTAATTATTTGAAAAATCCTAAGCCAGTTTTCTTCATTCTAATTTAAATCATACAAAAGAAGATTTGTTTTATAGTTTTTTCTTCATTAGGAAGGCTAAGATACTGATTTTGGGCTTTTTTCCATTTTGGATGCTAATACCAAGTCAATCTTCTTTATAACTGGGTAAAATTGAAGTGAAGTACTCAAATGCATTATAGAGATTAGTTAGTATAGGTTTTTTTCAGTGAATCTGTTGTATCTGATAATTCATAGGCATTCATTAGCGTTCCCTAATTTATTTTCTTTTTTTTTTAATATCGGATTTATCAGCACTTTGTTACAGAAATGAAAATTTGTATATTATCGACTTCTAGAAACCTTTCATGATAATGCTTTTCTTTAGCACTAGATTTTCATGTCACCTAAAACATTCCAGATATATCAGGGCAGTCTTTTTTGCTCAGCCACTGTATCCCTAAGGAAGGTGATGGTTCATGGTTAGATATTACCATTACATTATTTTGTCAATGGTTGAAGTCTTTATTTTCTCATGTCAATGTGTGTTGTCTGTGGTTTTTTGTTGATTTTCTTGTGTTTTTTGAGGGTTTTGGTTTTTTGGGGCTTTTTTTGGTTTGTGTTTGTAGGGGTTTTTGTTGAAGAGCTGTGATGTAGCTACATGAATTCCACATGTACAAAAACAACAAGGATGTGTTATCACCCAGAGGGAAAATAAAGGGCACATTGTCACTTAATATGTATGAATAATTAAGAGCATAAAGTGAATCTGTTTTCTTGCGTTTCAGAAAAGTGTGATGAACCTCTGGTCTCAGCACTACCCCATTCCTCCTTCAGCAGTTCATCATTCATGACAAGCAGCTACGTGCCAGGGTATGCCAAGTTAAACAAACGAGGAGGTAAGGGACATTCTCAACCTTAATGTTCAGCTATTTCAAAAAATGATGAATGGTATTTTTAATGCAAAAAATGTGTTTTATGTGGAATACTATTGCTTACATTTGTTTGAACAGGCAGTTTTCATGAACTGAATGAATTTCTCTTTCATTGTACGGGACAGTAATTGCACTGCAGGGAGAAGGGCACTACCAGTAACATGTAGCAGCGTGGGCCACATGCCTGATGTCGATGGAGTCACAGTACAGCTGCATAACTGACTTCACAGAAAAGGGCAACATGTCTTGTTGGGTAAATGAGCGTTTGCAAGGTCATGGTTGGGGCAAAACTAAACAGCTTTGATGTGCTTTGTTGATGTAACTTGTTCCCACATCAGCAATGACTGCTGTCATTCAGGCTTTTTTGTATCACCACAGGGACTTTGGCTGTTGCATATAGATCTGTAATACAATGAGTATCTGTAATACTTTGTTCAGAAGTAACAAAGCTGCCTCAGACTTAGTGGCTGGAAGAGCAGTTGCATAAATTTGATGGCCTACCTGGTTTAATGATACTGAGGTACCATCCCCTGTCCACAAACAGGGCAAGTAGTGCTGGTAGCACTGCCAGCTCTGCCAGATGTGTCGAGATCATCACGTAGGAAGGGATGAGCTGGGTCTGATGTCAAGCCAGGAAACATAATCTGTAAGCGGGGTAGAATATGGCATGAGTCCAGGCATGGATACGCCTATGATGTGGCTCAGGTAGTATCTGGAGGCTGACATGGGACCCCCAGACTCATGGGCAGAGTGAGTGGGTTCTCTACTGGGTAATGCAGTTATGGCCTGTGGTATTCTTAGAGCCCTGACACTGATCTTGGTTTATTGGTCTGCCAATTTTCTATATATTTGTGTTTTACAGATGTAGAATTCTTGTTCTTTGATCGCTTTATTTTCTTCTTTGCTTTTTTTTTCCTTCGTTCTCTAAAATCAGAGAATCAGGCCCCAGAGTTACTTTCTTTTAATGACTAGTAATTGACTTAGTGAGTTACTTATAGCCCTGCTTCCTCTAATGCCAGCCTGTGCTGGTACTTTCAATACCTCTGCTATCATCCCATGACTGTAGATGTCTACCCTACATTTTTATATGGTAACAGTTTATTTCCTGCAGAATAGCTATGATAGGTACAGAAATATATCAAAATTGTTATACTAGTAGTCGCTAGCCCATGCAATCACACAGCTAAGTTAAATGTAAAACAGATTAGGTTATGTTACTGGTTGTTAAAGAATTGCTCTTGCAACTAAGCAAGCTAAACAGAAGCCAAAGACTAGTTTAGAGAAAATATGACTGATGAGCTCTGCTGCTACTGGCCTGCAGAGCTGACGCAAAGCCTGTGGCCAGACAGGAGCATTGGCAATTTCTTTGGGTTTAGGCCTGCAGACTAGTAGATAATATGGTTTGTTGCTTCTGAATGAGAGTATATGCTGTTTTATGCTGGTTGCAGGCTTTTATTTCAGTGCTCCATGTACTTTATTACATGCCTTTTGCAGTTCTCATACTTTCTGTTGCAGTGTGTTTGAACGCGTGTTTTGGTAGGCTGTCAGGTCCCTTCAGTTGTGTCTTTAAATGTTCAGTGTCCAGATGAAAGGAGTGGTCCTTCAATTCTAAGACACTGCTCATCATTTAGGTTAAATTCTGTTGTATGACTATAGTTATGTCCATTTCCATTCCATTCCCTGTTCTAAGTTTTAAAAAAAGTCACTAGAACCACCATTTTATTAATAAAATACAACTTAGCATCAGCTTGGCTGGGAGGATCTTCCTGTGTTTCAGATGAGTATTTCTCTTTTTAGTTTACTAGACTACTTATTCTGTTCTAAGTGAAAGGCAGATTGACATTTGGAATTTAATTTTTTCTTTTAATTATATTTACCCTTCCCTTTCTTACCCTTATAATCACTACAGTGCAATTTCTTTTAATGATGATTCTTTATCGTATGGAGCAGTGTCGTCATTAATCAAACACTGGCTTTATTTCCTCATTTGGACTTTAGTTGCATCTCTGTTAAATTGTAGTTTCATCTTTTTGTTTAAATACCAACTTTGTTAGGTTGCTATCATCCCTCTCTTAATACCTATGAAGCATAGCATAAATACTTTTCAAAACTGAGCCTTCTCTATGTGCATTAACAAATATCATTTTCCTAATCTTAGTGGCAGTAAAAGTACTGCAGAATTCAGGATTGTGTTTAACACAGGAACTTGTCTGTCTGTTTTTATGCTTCTGCTTCTGCAAGTGATAGAAAATAGCTCAGTTATAATGCTGAGCTATATTACAACTTCATGGAATTACAGATATTGCTAATCAAACCAGTAATAAGTGAATCCAATTTTTTTTCTCTCCAAGGAGTCATTATCAGCTAATAGATTCCCAAATCAAATGTGCTATTTAAACCACCCTGTGCTCAAGTCATTAAATGGAAAGAACTCCCCCTCCTCTAGCCACAGACCCTTTAAATTAAAGAAATACACATTTGAAAATTCTACTCTCCAACCCAATTATTTTTCTTTCCTGTTTTCATGGCACTTCACTGTAGACTGGCAAAATACTTTATCCGAATAGATAGTGTATTTCATCCCATTGATTAAGACACTGATTCACTGAACAGCCACATCATGTTATTAAGAAGGTTGGAGTTTTCGCTATAGTTGTTCTGGTTCACTTTCCTGCTATAAATGTTGCAACTGGAAGGATGCATACAAAAAAAATTAATATTTTCAGCAGTTTTTAGGAGACTTCAAAAGCAGAAACAGCCATGAATTTACTTCTA
>WEIT01028313.1:274-25531 GCA_013389985.1 Dryoscopus gambensis | reverse complement strand
CCTGCCAATGGGAAGTAGTGAATGAATCACTTGCTTTACTTTACTTGTGTGTATGGCTTTTGTTTTCCCTTTTAAATTATCTTTATCTCAATCCACGAGTTTCTCCACCTTTTCTTCTCCAATTCCCTTCCTCATTGAACCAGTGGAGGAGAACTGAGTGAGCAGCTGTGTGATGCTTGATTGCTAGCTGGGTTTGAATCACGACACATGGGTCTGTATTTGTGGTTATCAATATAGACTGTAATAAAANATTTAAAGAGTAATGAACTAAGGCTAGAATCCTATTTTTGCCATTTATAATAAAGTCTTTAAAAAGCATTTGGCTTCCTGTTTCTCTTCCTCCCAATGTCCTTCCCTCTATCTTATCTGAAAACTCCATGACATGGAACCCTACTGCTGAAACAGGGGAATAACTATGCAAACTGCTGCCATTTGAGCTCGTGAAGTCACAGAGACTTTTAGTTTGTTGAGTTGTTGTTTTTTTTTAATTCAAGTATGAGAAAGAAAATGTGTGCTGATGAATGTAAGATTCCTCCTATGTTACCCTGATATGCTCTTTTTCCAAATGGTTTCCATCTGGTCTCTTTTCATCTGTAGTTCTTATCGCAGGCTCATCTTCCTTGCCTCAGTAATTTTCAGACTTTGGATATCCCATTTTGCTTCTACCAACTTCTTGTCTGTTTTTTTTTTTTCTTTTTTTTTCACACAGGCTAGTTTGAGTACATTTGACTTGTTTCCCTTCTCCCCCATTCCATACAAACTTTTCTTCAAATTTCTCATGTAATTTTTCATTGATATAGTTTCTATCCTCCTTACTCTGGTCTCATCAAATGTTTCCTTTGCTTTCTGCACGTTTTAACACCCAGGTTCTTCGTACAGCCAGTCCAGTCCAGCTCCCAGGACCATCTTCTTTTTCCCAGTGATATGTTCTGGTATAGCCTAAGACCTTTTCATCAATTTACCCTTGCCCCCTTTTTATTCACAGTAATTATTCCAGATATCTTCTTTGTCATGTTCCTTAGTCCTGAGAGAGGAAAGTCTTCTTAGACGTTTTTGAGATATTTAGACTATTCACAAAATGTAGCGTTTCAGTGCTTAAAAGGAGATTATAAGTCACCCAAGAGCATGTTCTTGTGCAGAAAGTATGCAGGAGGATAGTGTGAAATATGCATAAATTTAGCAGACTTTCAGTCTTCCACTTTTTTACACTTCTCCATGCAGTCTGACACTATGTCTTACAATGGGTGGTGGGGAAAAATGTTACATTCTTGTCTGAATCAAAATAAGGCAAAACAGATGTATTGCAATTTCTGTGTAGGACATGTCAGTCATATTATGTGGGAGTGAAAATTTAAGTTCCATTTCAAATGTATTTTATTAATGAAATAATTATATGTTTAAAAAGTTGGTTTATAGTAATTATGATCAATAACATCTAACTGGGGTTTGCTTTTTCTTTTCTTTGTTCCTTGTTAATCTTAGTATTGCAATCTATGTATTTATAATACCCTGAAAACTTTGTCTGTGTGTGTGTGTGTGCAGTAGTGTATACTGGTGCCAGCTTGTAAGTGATGAGACAAATTCTCAAAAAATTATTTTCAGCTAAACTTTTATCATAAATGCTAACAATATTTTCTTGTATGTTCTTTATTATATTTTAGTTCATGGAAGGAATGAAATTATCTTTCTTAGGGACTAGAAATTAAGAATTATATAAGTGATTACCAAGACTGGCTATATTAGAAGTGGCTAGTGGAAATCAGAGGGCAAAATAACAAAAGGCACAAGTAATCCCCTAAAATGAACTATGGAAGGCAAGTCAGAAGGATCCTTTAATAACATCCTTGTTGTCCTTGCAGTCCTTGTTTGCCCCTTTTTCCAAAGGTTGTAAACTCTCTTTTGTTGCTGAGTTCCAGCCAAAGCTCTCTGTGCAGCCAGGATGCTGTTCTTCCCTGCCGGCTTGTTTTTCAGCACATGGAGACCACCTGCTCCTGCGACTTTAAGATTTCCTCCATGATGAATGTCCCGCTTTTCTGGACTCCTTTGCTCTTCAGAAATGCCTCTCAATGGACATTGTCTCCTAAACAGTCTGCCCTCTGGAAGTCCATGGCAGCAGTTCTGTTAACCAACATCTAACCTACCATGTTCCTACTTAGGTTTTCATTATTTTTTTCTACTGCATTTCATTAAACTGTAGAATTACTTATTTGTTTAAAAGATGTTATTCAATATATACTCTGAAATAAGATATATGTGTCATATATATTTTTATACATAAAATTTCTGAGAAAAAGGGATAGATATAAAAGTATGCAAAATTTCCTGATGTGAATCTGTATTTGTAATGGCTGTTAAATACATCAAGGAGACAGTAGCTACTTCCTGGCCATTTTTTTTTTGTTTAATTCACTCATATTTTTGTGACAGTTTACTATCAATCCTACATGTTAATTGCTACTGTTATTGTCCAATTATTGGAACTACAAAATCTATTTCTTTAAAAAAACCTTCCTTATTATAAATAGGCTATGAATAAGTTCTTTTAAAAGAAATGGCTTTCATTACTGAAAAACAGGCTTACTCTGTTTCTGTAAAACATACCTTAAAGAATGAACATGCCTGCTTAGACTGCCCAGCGCTTAGGGACACTATTGTTTCATGTTTTTCTTTAGAGATAATACAGAATAATGTAAACTAATATTAAAAATTACTCATTTGAGGGAAAAGCTGCAAAGACACTTTTATTAGCTTTAGCCTTAGTCTGTATTTCCTATTCAAAGTAACTTCAAATCATAAAGTTATTTTTAGCTAAAAAAAGCCAACCAAAATGTTTCTTTTAACCTGTAACTTAGAGATCAGAAACAATATGCCTTATAGCTTACAATATTATATTCTGCTAGAAATCTGTGGCTTAGATTTCACCCTCTTTTCCTTTTCCATAATATTATACTCTGCCAAACATGGCCTAGTATTAAAGTTTTGCTTACAGGTGTGAACAAAGAATGCTCTATTGTTGGGTGAGTTGATGAGGACAGACTGCTTTAACTGTGCATATGTTTTGTGCAGAGACAGCTGGAAGATCTGATCAATAGCCCATAACATAACTAGTTGTAGGAGAGAAATTGCTCTGAAGAGTAAGGTCTTGGCATAGTCAGGCTATGGAAAGAACAGAGAAATCCAGTGGTCTGTGAGGATAAAAGACAGGACATAGCATATGAGGGCACTGCAGGGTGATTTTCAATTCCATGAATTTTTTCTGTCCGGTAAGACTGGAGATGTACATTTTTTAAAAGGTTGATTTTCAGTTATAAGTGGTGAGCCTAGTTCTGCAAGCTCTGTCACGATTTTGTGGTGTTTTGGCTCAGTTACAAAGCTCCAACTTGTTCTAAGTTTATTACTAAACCTAAACTTTTGTAGGTGTTGTGTGTTTTACTTTCATCTCTTGTCTTGTATTGCTCGCTCCCTAATAGGATGTTATATTGTCTGTTGTTCGTCTCCTGTGAGCTGAAAATTTATTCCCATTAGTAAAGCAGCAGGTATGGTTTTTCAAGCTGAGTTTGACTTGTGGTTGCTAACAGGAAAACATTTTCCTCTTCATCCACTTTTCTTCAACAAAAAAGAAAAAAGAAAAAGTTTGGTTAAAAAGAGATGTGAAAATGAAAGGTTTACCATCTATAAATAAAAAGGAACTGATGATACCTTTTGTATTTAGTAACACTAGCAGTGTGCAATTTCTCAATCTTGTGTGATTCTGCTTTTGTTCCCTCTGGCAAGAGGAAAAGACTTGAGCTCTGCATGGATTGCAGGGCTGAGCCTCATCTATTTTAGTGGGGCTTTGTGCAACACTGAGGATCTGTCTTCATAAAAATGTTTTATAGAACTGAAATCTCAGGTCAAGGAGAGGCTCCATTCAGCACCGTTCACAGAGATGCTCTTACTGCTATTAGGTGATTTTGAGTCCTCTTAGATATGAATTCAATATTCTGTCACTAATTATATCTAAAAACTGTGTGTTACAGTTTAATTTGTTGGTGGACTAGGTTGTGAGAAATGCCAAGGATAATAAGGCCAGATATAATGTGCCTTACTATGACAAGAAACGTCCTGTTCAGGAGATGGACAGCTTTATCACAGAATCACAGAACATGCTGGCTGGGAAGGGATCCACAAGGATCATTGACTCCAACTTCTGGACCTTCACGGGACAATCCAAGTGTAATATCATGTGTCCGAGAGCACTGTCTAAATGCTCCTTGAGCTCTGTCAGGCTTGGTGCCCTGACCACTTCGCTGGGGAGCCTGTTCCAGTGCCCAACCGCCCTCTGGGTGAAGAACCTTTCTCTAATATTTGACCTAAACCTTCCCTGACACAAATTCAGGCCATTCCCTCAGGTTCTTTCACTGATCACCACAGAGAGGAGTTCAGTGTCTTCCCCTCCTCTTCCCCTCACTAGGAAGCTGTTGACTGCAATGAGGTCTCCCCTCAGTCTCCTCATCTCCAGGCTGAACAGACCAAGTGCCCTCAGCTGCTCCTCCTGTAGCTTCTCATCAAGGCCCTTCACCATCCTCATTGCCCTCCTTCTGACACTCTCTAATAGTTTCATGTCTTTTTTATATTGTGGCACCCAAAACTGCCCCCAGCACTCGAGGTGAGGCCGCCCCAGTGCAGAGCAGAGCAGGACAGTCCCCTCCCTTGCCCAGCTGGTGATGCTGTGCCGGATGCACCCCCGGACATGGCTGTCCCTCCTGGCTGCCAGGGCACTGCTGACTCAGATTGAGGCTGCCATTGACCAGGACCCCCAGGTCTCTTTCCACAGCACTACTTTCTAGCATCTCATTCCCCATGTTAGCAAAGGTTAGATGTCTGTATCTTCTGGGGGGGACTTAGCTTGTGCCATAATATGGATTTACAGAACGTGTTTACAAACATCTACAAATCTGTTAAAATTGAACAAATGAAAATAAAAGTAATATCAACAATTTATTACCAGAATGCATCAATACAAATGCAGATGTTCTTATAAATATTCATACCATACAAAACCTATCCCTCCATCCATTTGACTTCTGCTTATGGATAAAGATCAGATTTTAATAGGATGGATTACTGGTCTCTTTTTTTAAAAAATTAATCCATTAAAAGGCGCCATCTCAGTTCAGGTCAGGGTAGTCAGGCATGGTCTGAATTATGTTGTGGTTGTCCCAGGGTCTGGGCCTGTATCAAGCTCTCCCTGAGCAGTCATTGAACTTTCATGGATTAACCTCAGTCCTGACTTGTTGACCTTGCCTTTGGCTGAAGATCACAGGACTGCCATTGGAACCCATTGCTATCACCATCTGACACTGCTTATCCTGCTCAGGTGCTGCAAGATAATGCCCTGGTAGTGAGGGCATTACCTGTGCTGTCATTGTTGGTTCATGCCTTGTCCTTCCTTGAAATGCAGCCTCACTCTTGCTGCCCTCTAATAGAATTTTCCAAAACCAGATCCCAAGTAACCACCTCTGCAATGAAATCATTAGCTAAAGCTCATGCAAGTCAATAACAGAAGTAGGGAAAGGCATGGGCAACAGTCTGTGACCTATTTGAGCTTTATGATGTACATGCTGCTCCTCTGAATCATTTGCCATTAAAGTGGTACAGCACTGTACTTGGCATACACCCACAGGTTCAAGTGAGAGGCAGTGTTGGACTCTAATACCCTCTGATCAGGTCCTTTTAGATAATCCATGCATGGAGGATAAAATGTTTAACTTATTCAGAGTCAGTGCCACATAGTGAATTTTTGGAACTTAGACCAAAATGATAGTTAATTTTTGAATGAATACAGAATTTATAGGGTGAAAGTTTGGTGAAGGAGAATTGTGAAACAGGAGGAAAAGAAGGTAGAGGCAGGTGGTGTCCAGGTTTACTGAAATGCACAAACACAGGATAGATATCTTTCACCTGGTGTTCCACGTAGAAATTAATTACAGCAGTATCTCATGTCTTGGCCTCTTATCCTGGCAACCTTCCAGGCTGAATGACTGATATTTCAATAAATCTGGAGCCTGCAGTTCTGCCACTACTCTGCACAGGCAGACACCGGCCCCACTTTTTCTTGAGTCCTGCTCACAGAACAGTCTGCAAAGGATGGCCATGAAGAGTTCGGCATCTCTCTCACCTGTGACACCCCTTCTGGTGAGATGTATTTAATTTTGGACTTCCCAGTGCAAGAAATACAGTGATGTTCTGGGGTGGGTCAAGAAGAGGGCCACGAATATGGTTAGTGGCCTTTAGCATGACATGAAATTAGAGGCTGAGGTAAATGGACTTGTCTAGTTTCAAGAACTGAAAGTGGAGACGAAATTTTAAGTCTGACTACAGCTCCCTGTTGGGAGGCGATGTTGAAAACAGGGTCAGGCTCTCCACAGAGGTTCACAGTAGAAGGATGAGATACCAAAAACACAGGTTGCAAAAGGTTACACCTGCTTGATGTAAGGAATTTTTTACCATGAGGATGTTCAAACACTGGAACAAGTACCTGAGGAGGTTGTGAGATCTTTAGAGTTCAACTGAACATGGCCCTGAGCCACCTGCTCTGACTGGCCTGGCTTTTAGCAGTGTCTAGGACAAAATGACTTCTGGAGGTTCCTTCCAATCTGCGAGATTCTGATTCCATTTCCTTTCTTGGAGAAATGTCACATGCCAGAGGTTTAGTTGATGTAAATTACAAACAACATTACTCTTAAAAGGAAGAACTTTGAAGAACTGAAATTAAGAAAGCATTCACCTATTTGATAAATTGTATGATTTGTAAAGATTTTTAGTCTCAAAAATGGAAAAAGAGACAGTTTTAAGGGGGTTGTTTTTCTAAGACAAATGTATTGAATATTTAATATATTTAAAACCTGCAATTTTTAGTAACAGTAAGATATAATAAAAGCAAACTACAGTGTCTGTATAGGGTGAAAATATTATGGTTTTCTTCATGAAGCAACTATTGTATTAGTCTGCACAAGCTCCTTGTAATTTTTATACCTACTGAATTTATTCTTCACTTCTCTACTTACTATTTACAAACTTTAGTTTACATAAAATGCTTTTATGTGCTTTTTTGGAAAAAATTGTGCGAACAGATAGACTTTTTTTAAAGCCTTATACTTCAAGCGTTATGATGAGAGTAAAGAACTCTTCATCAGTTACATGAATAGTGAGAAACAGTCATTCTTATGTCAAGTAAATAATTTATTGCAATATAAATATTCTTTTGATCATGTACTTCTGATAATGTACTCCATTTCTGATTTGCATTATATCAAACACAGCTCTCAGGATATAATTTGTTTTACTATTGAAGACATTTGTGTATTCTATAGTAACTAAGAAATATTACATTTCAGTGAAGAAACTCTTAAACACGAGATCTTAAGAATTTTGTCTTGAGGTACTTTACAACATTTTGTGACAGTACCAAAAAAAGAAACAGTCACTTTTTTGGGAGGGGAAGTGCAGACTAGACAAAACATTAAAAAAATAACAGTTTTTGCACAATTATCTCTGCTGCAATGACTTGAATGTCTCATTATGTCAAGTGCAGTGATTTACTGAACAAATATTTACATTTTTTCCATCTCTTTGCTAACGACAACATATTAAGTTCTGATTAGCTATTCTTTATTGTAACAGCTGAGAGATGTTCCACTATTTTCATGTTTCAATGAGAATGACTTGGTGAGACTATGTACGTCAAGAAAAGAAAGATTTATTAATTTATGAGTCTTTGCCTATTTTTCAGAAGGCACCTTATGCAGAGTTTTTATTATTTAAGTTTGAAAAATATATAAGAACAAACTGTTCAGGTAGCTGTTCAAAGCAAAATTATCAGTAGAACTGATATTTGTACAATTGTATTTCATTTGGAATCATGATCACTTTACTTGAAGCTCCAGTGTTTTACCTAAGTACCTCATCTACCTAGCAAAACTGTGAGGCACAACAGAGTATGGTAAGCAAAATGTTGATATTTCTCAGTTACTGAATGCCATGACAGGCCTGAAGAGACTTAGGATACATCATTTCAATCTTCAGTCTAACTCTGAAGCTCATATTCAAATTTTTTTTTTTTTTTTTTTAAGAATAGATGTGATAAAGTATTGTGTTTTCATCTAGGTTTTTAACAACCTCCTTCTGGTATTTTTTCTCAGAAGTAACTATTGTTACAAAGAGGGAAAATTAGTCATGTAGTAAAATGTGACCAAAATGGGAAAAAAATACTCAGTGAAAATTAGCATAGCAAGCTACTAGTGGATTTCCACTCTATTGTAAACAATATATCTACATATTGTACAGTCTTAGACTCTATATCAGGAAAAAGCGCCTGTATATATGTCTTGGCTTGAAAGACAGGTGTCTGCCAAGGAAGGCGGGAACCTCCCTTGGAACAGAAAATGTGAACCCCCCACCCCCCCCCTTCCCTCCAAATTATAACTTTGAAATTACAGGGCTTTCAGGCAAAGATATGCGAAAAGGAATAGCAGTCCTTTACTAGTATCTATATATGTATGACAAGGCAAACAAACCACAACGGCCCTGACAACCAGCAGAACCAGAACCCAGCGACAGCCTCTCTCGGCCCCAGGCCCTTTCCCCTCGGTGCAGTCAGGCGGACACGGGATATCGGGTTAAAGTGTAGCAAAAAACCCGAAGCAGCAGCAGAAAACTGTGGGGCTGGGCAGCGGCAGCCAGGCTCCCGCAAACAGCCGGGAGACCCTACCTGGGAGGGGGGTCAGGAGTCAGGGTGCCGGGTTCTCCCCTGGGGCACCCGAGTAGATGGTGAGGGTCCTTTCCAGTGAGATTGGGTGTTCGATAAGATCCCAGTTCAACAGCTGCTCTTAG
This sequence comes from Dryoscopus gambensis, assembly GCA_013389985.1. NCBI lineage: Eukaryota > Metazoa > Chordata > Aves > Passeriformes > Malaconotidae > Dryoscopus > Dryoscopus gambensis. Next base: position 16,657 of record WEIT01028313.1, on the reverse strand, counting down.
GAGCAAAGCCTCACTCACGGGTAGGAGAAGCAGTAAAAGGGCTGAACTCTGCGGTGGCAGAGAATTCTCCCCACAGTAGCAACAGCGCCGTCCCCTCCTCCAGTCCCGAAAGAGAGAGAGAGAGAGGAGCTGAGCCCAGCCCCTCACCCTCCAGCCAAAATCTCAGGGTATCTCTGCCCTTCCCGAGAGAAAACCCCCCCAGCTAAGACAGTGCAGACAGCTGCTCCCCTTCTCCCACCTCGGCCACTTCTTTTGTCTCTGAAGTATTGGTTGTTCCCATCTCTTAGGCAACAAATGGGAGAAAATTCCCTGAAAGAAGGAAAAGGGAAAAAAAAGAAAAAAAATCCTAACCTTCAACAATATAGTAATATGAAGCTTGTGGCAGACATAAGGGTACTTCTCCTTCTCCCTATAACTGTGTAAAGATTATCATTAGAGGTGAGCCATCAGCATCCAGACTCCTTCACCAGGAGCAAAACGAGGTTGATGGTTCCTTCCTCCTCACTCCTTTGACTGCTTGTGGTAATTTTTATCTATTTGCTAACACCTTACTCTCTTTTATTTTGTTTAGAATTCTCCATTGCATCCAAATCCCTTATACAGAGTGTCTTACATAGATGCTGAGTACTTTTGGGAGGTTTGTTATCCTGAAAACTGTTTTTACCAACTCCCATGATTACACTCCGTTAATGAGCAGTGAAGGACTTTTGATGGCTTGTTAACAGCCATCGAGCCTCCTGTGTTTATCTGTCTTGCATTAGATTCTAGGGTCATAGATAGAGATTTCATTCGACACAGTCTGATTAAGCTATTGTCACACCCTGAGCATGACCTCTTCTCTCCACCTTCCCTGGCTTTTGCAGCCTGGGCTCAGGGACAGGTTTTGCTGCAATTGTGCGGTTTAACACCTGGCTGCTGGTGAAATGACTAAATGTGCCCACGTTCCCTGAGAAATGCGTGCTGGGGACCCATGATGGAACCCCAGCCCATGGCCCTCCAGGGCTGCCCCAACACTCATTACTATAGTTAGTTGTACGTGCAATAATAGCCACAACATAAATGATAAAGCCAAGAAAAATCTAGAAGTATAGAAGGGTAAATTAATCCAGCAGTGGTTTGATAATTGCTGCTATAGATACAAAAGCAAAGACTTGGCTACAGACAGGCCAAGATGAGGCCAAGCAAGTTCTGACACCACCTGAAGGTCATGAGCCTGACAAAAGGCTTGTGGTCTCTTCATGGCAGTGGCATTGCCATCCCTTGTGGGCTACAGGGCTACACTACTCTACTTATCTTTCAACACCCTCACACTTACTGATCTTTCCTATAGTCTATGTCTCTTCTCCTAAACAGTATAGTATACTGCTGGAAAGATAAAAAAAGTTGTATTTGAGGACTGCTAGAAGAGTGGTTACCTTTCCTTTCTGCATGAAGACTAGAATTATAGAACATTTTGACTTTTAGAAATATTATTCCCCTGTTAGAAAAAGAAAAGGAAAGAGCTACCCTGTCATGTCTATCCTTAAATGACTGGGCAGACTTCTATTTAGATTGGTCTCAATGAAAACACTGGGGCTCATTTCATATATTTCGTACATTTTCCAATGTTCTGTCCAAATAAATTTGGTTATCTTTCCCTGAAGTCAGTATAATTCTTCTACTGTTTTTCTCAGTATCAATATTGTTGATGACTGATCTTTTCTCTACAGCTTCTGCTGTATTCTGTCACATCCCCTCTTTTTTTTCAGGATCTAATCTAAAAGACAGAAATCCCAGGTAAATACATTTTGTGGCTTCAGAGGGATGATTCTCTTAATTCTGATTTGCAATGTATCATTTTCCTGAGAATGACTATCAAAATAACAAGAATGAGAAAGGTACACTTTAAATTTGGCATGTTAATTCTGTTGTTTCTTACAAGTGCTTTAAAACCTTTCAGAAGATGAACTAATGCCTGACCAACTGAAATTTTGGGTAGGTGAGTAAGCATCCTAGCTGGTGCACAGTTAAAATTAATTTGGGAATACTAGTTATTACAGGTAGAGTTTTTGAAACATGGTTATGGATACACTCAGGTGGACTATGCCAATTGGTCAGCAAGCCACTTGTATCTTTCAAGACCATTCAGCACAGTTCTGTTGTTACCTGATGTGAAAATCAGTTTGAACTATGGTTTATAAATTTCTAGAAGTACTTTGGTTAAAAGGTTTTGGGTACCAGTACATGCAGGTCTGTATGACCTGCCATAGTGCACTCTGAATGTGTATTCTCCCTTTTCTCTCTTCAGCAGCCATGCACATATATGAATGTGAACATTTTATCTGTTGCATGTCCACCACAGTCTTCACTGCAAAAGGCTGCTCCATTCAGTCTTTTCTCCAGTGGCAGTTCTGGTAATATGATTCTATTGATGCTTTTCAAATAGGTTAATCTTACTCAAAGTTAACATTTTAAAAATATTCAAAGTATTATACCTGAGGATTTAATGAGATACAGAACTGTTTATTTTCCCAGTGTAGCATCTGCCTTGGTTAAAACACTGGTGCAATACTAAATTCAATTGGTCTCATGTCTTGCTATCATTCATGGCTTCTCTTTCCTGAACAGCTGCATCCCAGGATATTGTTCCTTATCCTATAATCATGCAGGTGATGGTTCCTGCTTGAATACAGTATTTTGCAATTCTAATGAATTTTATATAGCTTTTTTCTCCCCAGAAATCTGAAAAAAATACTTCTAGTCTCACTTTTGTAGTCATATACAGGGAATTAGACCATGTTATTTTGTATTGCAACATGTGCCCAGTTTGACATGTTTTAATTTTCAAGACTACTGTACATTTTAACAAGTTGTGTTCTCTTGGCAATGCCTATTCATATCACAGCTTGATAAGCTTCCCATGAGGTTATCTGGTTTATATTTCTAAAGAATATATTCACCTGATTGTAGTGGTTCCTTAAGTCCCCTTTTGCTTTGGCTACAAAAATCTTTATGTTTTATGCATGCTTATGTTGCATTTAGGCAAAACACAGAACAAGCCGGCAATCAGTTCAAAGAAGCTGCTCATTTGCTTTGTTTTCAGTTTGAGGTTAAGAATGATGAATGTTACATGCAAGTGGTTCTTCACCTCTTTTCTCTAAATACAAGTTCTCAGTCTTGCTGAGATCCTGTTGGTTTTGTTTTTCTAGACTTTTAGGTAGACATAAGAAAAACCCTTTCAGCTTATGCACAGTACCAATTTCCAAAGGTTTAATGTGTTACATTTATTTTCCTTGTCCCAGCCATGTAATTGTAAAAAGTTGCAACACGAATGACATGTTTTCTCACCACGGATCTGGTAAATTGCACTTGCCAATCAAGTCTTTGCTATATGATGATTTTTTTATTGATTGTAACACAATTTCTTCCACAGTTATCCAGTGTTAATGTTTAACAAGGATACTCCTTTCTGTTTCAAGATTTAAATTCATTTTTGTTCAGAGTCTTCTGTATATAGCCAGAGGTCTTGACACTTCATTAAAAAAGGTTTCCTACTATACAACCTACTAAAATAACTAGTTTTTTCAGTATCCTTCCCAAACCTAATGCTATTTTCTGAACAGACTTTTAGAAAGGTACCACACAAAAAAGCTTAGATTGGTCTAATGCACATCAGTTAATTGTGAGACCAATTATAATTCTATTCTTAAAATCAAATAATTCCAGTAAGACAGGAGATGTTGAAAGCGTTGTATTATCACCACCCAAGCAAAGCCAAGTGTATCTGTATATGCTAATTCTCTTCTCAATTGTGGTTACACTTCTTTCTAAACTGTTAATTTAGCGTTTCCTCTCTTTCTGCAGTGAACTATTTTTTCCCAAAAATATAAACAACTATCTACCCATACATCGAGTAAGAGCATCAGTTTAGCTGAGCCTATTGCTTTATTTATTGCTCAGCTTTATTCATATAACGCATTGTCAAATCTTTTAATCTTGGAACTGACTAACTCTGTTTCACAGAGAATATTGAATTGTGGTTATTTTGTGCCTGATTAGCTGCAATTCCTTCAGGAAATCTGCATTGTATTTCTCCTATTCCTTGAATGGAGTTTTCTCCTTCATAACATTTGGAAGATTTGTGAACATTTGGTCTATGAACCTCTGAAGAGGGAATTATTTGAATGCATCTGGTAATTTTATGTACTTTTAAGTTTTTCTTTTCTGAGCCAAAAAGTTGCCTCTCCTGGAGAAAAAAACAAATGAGTGTCTCAAAGAGGAAGTTGTCAAAATCAGAAGTAGCTTTCTACACCTTTATCTATAGATCATCCCCTTTATTTCAGTCAATAGTAGGTCACAATAGCTGCTTCAACCAGCCACAAGATGGAGGTATAATTGCATGCACTTGATCAAAGTACATCAAGAAGTAGGAGCATGGATTTTACTCTCACATTTTATTGCTACTCAGCCTGGTTTTGAGGTGAGTGCTTGGTTTTGGCCAAAGCTGTTGGGTGCACATCTTTTTTTACCTGGACTGCTGTGCAAATTTTGGCAAGTAATGTCAGAATCTTGGTTACTCTGCTATGTTAGTTGGTATCCTCTGCCATACTTGACTTCTGGTGAAAACAAGGGCATGAGGCTTTAATGAACCTGGGCAACCTTATGATTTTGATAGTTTATGAAAGGCTAGTTCAGTAATATAGTCCTGAAGGCAGTTGGGCTAAGTATTGCCTACCAAAGAAAACCATGTCCTTCCCATGATCTACAATTAGTTAATGTCTGGGAGAATGAAGTACTTCAGCTTTTCTCAAAGACAACTCCCTTTGCAATTTATTTATTTCCTTTTGCCATGGAACAATAGTTACTGCTTTTAGTGGAAGTTAAACAAAATACTGTTGTTGGTCTCCTAAGTGTGAAGAAGCAGCTTTAGAGATACTATATTCACTAAGTGTCTTGTGTCTAGAACCCATGGTGAAGTGCTTGGAATACTTTTGAGAGAGAAAACCAGGAAATAAAGGATCTCCTATAGGAACAGTGATGACATTGTTTTAATCAGCCATTGAGGGACCAATGCACAATTCCTTCATTTTCAGGACTGAAACTGGATGCAGCCTTTCCATAGTTGTGCAGGGTTTTAATGTTCTCAGAATAAGGAGAAACTACAGTTAATCCCAGTCATATTTGGGGAAAGGAAATTTTGCAATGAATGTTTTTCCTATATTGCTGAAGTGCATATACATGGTACAGTGAAATTAAGCAAATGTTAAGACAATATTTCTCCATCTGTTTGACAAAAGAATGACTTGGTTTGGATACAAAAGAGGCATTAATAGCAGCTACTGGAATTTGAGGAAATGGCAAAAAGAATGCTTAAAGCTGCATTGTAAACAGAGACACTGGAAGTGGAGCCACATTTCGTGACAAACCTGTATGAAATGAAAATAAAGAGGAAAATTCTACTGGCTTCTGATAGCTATCTATTGAACCAGTCAGTCCAGCTACTGGAATATCTGAGCAGTCTGTGTAGCTTCAAAACTTCCACACATCCAAAATTGGATGCATGGGGTTGTTGAGAATGAAATGCAGGACTTGGCACTTCTCCTTACTGAACTTCATAGCACTGGCCTTGTCCCATTGATCCAGCCTGTCCAGATCCCTCTGTAGAGCCTTCCTACCTTCCAGCAGATTAACAGTCTTGCCCAGTTTAGTGTTGTCTGCAAACTCACCAAGGGTACACTCAATCCTCTGGTCCAGATCATTCACAAAGATGTTAAACAGGACTGGAACCAATACTGAGCCTGGGGTAACACCACTGGTGACTGGTCACTAGCTGGATTCAACCTCTTTCACCAGCTCTCTTTGAGCCTGGCCATCCAGCCAGGTTTTTACTCAGCAAAGAACATGCTAATCCAAGCCATGAGCAGCCAGCTTGTCCAGGGGAATGCTGTGGGAAATAGCACAGAGGCTTTACTAAAGTCTATGTAGGCAACAGCCTCAGTCTTCCTCTCTGGAAGGATTTTCTTCTCTCACCTCCTCCTGTGTAATCTTCTTTGCCCTTGCAACTTCTTGCACTTCAGCATGCCTATTTTGTACATATTCCCTACGTATAAGTAGACAGTGTTAGAAGGTCCTTCAGCTGAGAGCATTGTGGCAGTACTTCCCCTGAGCCTTTATTTGGTTCTTCTTTTTACTTCCTGACAATGCTCCTGGTTTTTGGAGGACAAATGGAAATAAAAACTATGTAGCATGTCTGCAAAGAAAAAAATATATATTAAAAAAAAAAAAGAGAGAGAAAGAAAAAGAAAACCTTCAAAAGAAAGTTCAGTTGACATGATGCTTGCAAATGTTGTAATAGATCACTTAGAGCATATATAAGATGGTGAAAAGTAGCTAAATAGAGTGTGTATCTGAAGATTTTGGAGCTTAGATACACAATGTTTTTATTGAAAACCAGCATTTGATAAACGCTGAAAAATAAGTTTATACAGCATGAATCAAAATATAAGTTAAAGCTCTTCTGTATTTTCATATGTGCAAGTGATAATCTGATTTCATATTTTGAAATGCTGTGGATTCACTCCATTCAGCTGGTCTTTCAACACTAACTTTGGTATTCACCTTTCCTAAAGAACTGAGGTCAAAAAAACTGTAACAGTATTCTTAGATGTATGACTCTTGTATCACCTTTGGGAAATTCAGAATCTACAATTTTGCTAATAGTAAGTACATTTCATGTACTATCCTTGTGTGTATTCCTCTGGGGTTTTCTGAGAGGGAAGATGTGCTCATTGAACTTTATGGTATTTCTTATTTGCTATTTAAGAAATTTAGTAGTGATAATATTATCCTGGTTTCATTAAGCATAGAAATACACATACCCATAATTTTTACCTGCAAAAGGAATTCATACAAGTCAGGGAAGTGAATTTCAAAAGAGCAGTAATACTCTAATAGCTGTATTTATCTTTGTTTCTAAGGATGAAATGTCAAAAATTTTAATGGATAATTTAATAAAATTGTGAGCAAGGTATATCCAGCAGCAGGTTGAAAGAGGTTATTCTCTCCATTTTTTTTTGATCTCATGAGACCACCTGGAGTCCTGCATACAGCTCTGGGGCCCCCAACATAAGGAGGAGATGGACATGTTGGAGAAAATCCAGAGGAGAGAAACTAAGTTGATCAGAAGTCTGGAGCACCTCTCATATGAAGACAGGCTGATTGAGTTGCGGTTGTTCTACATGAAGAAAGAGAAAGAAGACCTTATAGCAGCAGTACCTAAAGGGATCTACAAGAGAGCTGGAGAGGGACTTTTGAAAAGGGTATGTAGTGATATGGCAAGGGGGAATGGCTTTAAACTGAAAGACTGTAAGTTTAGATTAGATATTGGGAGGAAATTATTCATTGTGAGGGTGGTGAGGCACTGGAACAGGTTTCCCAGATAAGTTGTGGATGGTCCATCTGTGGAAGTGTTCAAGGCCAGAATGGATGGAGCTTTGAGCAACCTGATGGATTTAACACCTTGTAAGGTCTCATCTAGACTAAGTTCTCAAAAAAGTAGAGTGACTAGCTTTCCTATCTTCCTGCTTTCTCATCTGTAACACCTAGCTGAAGAAGACAGGGACACTAGGCTATCAAGTTCTTGTTACAGAAGAGATGTGTAAGAGAAACAGCCTATTTTCATCTGTAGGAAGTAAAAAAAAATAGACAAATAGACATTGCCATCTACCTGGTGTTTCTGTAATGGCTCTGCTAGTGATGACTATCTAACAAGGGGTCAGTGAGATATTTCTGGTTTTGCTTTACCCAGTTGCAGCATCTTACTGCTGACTGTTGCTGATCTGCAAAGATCAGAGTTAGATGATTTTTGTGTGTTGTCGCCATTGTGACAACTATTGTGTTGTCCTATTAACAGATGTTCTCTGTTTTACATCCTCCACCTTTTGTTTAATTGAAGTTCCTAGATGTCTGTCCCTGTCTCTTATGTGAACCCTAGATGTCTTCATCACACTAACTCTTTTATTTGTATTATTTTTGTGCTTTTGCATGATTTACATATAAAGTCTGTGACATTTTTGTACTTCAACAGTCATAAACCAGTGTTACAATAATAGAAAAAATCTATACTTGGTGAATGCTGATTTAAGCATACTTTAATAATTTTCATAAACTACTGGCATGCTGATTTGTTGTATCAGGCTGTTGACATATTCAAAGCACACAGAAGAGGAAGTGAAGGTCAAAAGAAGAAAGTATTTTGTCTTGAACTCAGCATGACAGGCATAATTTTTCTGTTACTCTTTCGGTGAGCTACTGACACAGTTGGTCACTGAAAACTTTGAGCCTGAATCCAAATAATAAAAGCATTGACTTTGAAGAGACCTAAGCATGCAAATAACTTTCATCTCATGAATACTACTATTGATTTTGATGAGACTGTAGAAGTTTATAAAGTCCTGTGGATGTATAAGCTTTAGGATCCAAGCCCCAGGCCAGAGATGATCTCATTATTTTTGTGTTTGAGATTCTATAAGACAACAAAGAACATACCTCACAATTCAGTTCACATTTATCAATGGTACTTTCTTTTTATTACTTTTTCTTTCCAGGTATAGAATTTCAGTTTTAGCACAGATAGAATGAAAACTGGAACAGGACCTAACTTTGCCTTTGGCTAAGAAATATAAAGAAAATGAAAAAAGCTCTTAGCCATGTCAATAAAAATATACACATGATGCATATGTCAGAATATATTAATTGTGTGCTACCTAGAGAATTGATAATAACATTATTAATGCTATGATCTATCGCTTTCCTGGGTTTTTTCCCTGGTCCAGCTAACAAGGAAGAGGTAGCGCAGCCCCGTCTCTCATGCGTCCTCGCCACTCAGCAGGTAGCAGAGGAAACGCGGGGGAGAATCTTAGAGCCAGGTGGGAAAAGCGCTTTTTCCCTCTTCGGTGTAGCTCGCCCCAGGTAGCCTGATCTCAAGGCAGAAAGCGTCCCAAGAACAAAGGAGGCGGGAAGGTGCAGTCCAATAGCTTTTAATCCGACGCAATCCAGACATACACAGCAGAATATACCATCTAGACTGGCCGAATGTCCAAGCCAGACTGCCACCCAGGTGGGCGTGGAAATAGCTTTTCAAGGGGGCGATAACAGAACGGGAACCAGTGAGGGACAGGGAGAGGGGAGGACACAACTGGGATACAATCCAATGAGGGGGTTTGGGGGGCAGGAGCAGTAACACAGAACCAATACAGAACCGAACTTGACAGAACTTTCCAGGCTAAGGGGAAGAACAGTATTCAGGGTGCCACCCCATGGGCTGGGGCTTATAGTCAGGCTAAGGCATTCCCATAATGATCACCACTTGTGGAAAAAAGATGTGGATATCTTTTTAAGTACTAGGGATTTCTGAAGTTGAACTAAGCTATTTCCTAATAATTTAAGTATCTGGGAAGGCAATTATGTCAAAGTCTTGTGAGTTACACCACTTTTTGACCCTGATAAATCATAATCTGAAACATATCCATCTACTGTGTGACTCAGTAATAGCTCTCTAGAGGACTTCATCTTGCTGTTGAATCAAAAAATATAAATGAGAGAGGGAAGGCACAGGGCTCCTTGACCTTTGTCAGGTTTTGTGAGAATCCAAGGGACTGTGTATGTATAACAGCCATATGTCAGTTTCTAAGGCAGACTTAATGGCTGGGAGGTCATATTTATTTATGATACCTAAAAATACCGTACTAGATCAAAATGGGCACGCTATCAAAGCATACCTTAAGTCATGCAACCTTGATATTTATTTCTTATTTTTGTCTTTGCTGCATTAATATTGCAGTAGTCTGCACATTTAGACTGTCTAAAATATGGAAAGGGAAAATAGAGGCATTTCTTCTGCATTTTATATGGCTTCCTTGATGGTTCATTTTGTCAGTTTCCAGTATAAAGTCAGGTAATATGGAATCTGATGTGTATTTGGAGAACACAGTTGGGCAAGTATGCCAGTTGACTATCTGCAAATGTCAGCATGAATGTAAACTGGCCTTGGCCATGTCTAGGTGAAGGTGATGGGACTTGTTTCCACTTGAGAGAGCTAAGAAATTTTTGAAATGCCTGACACAAGAAGTCTTACCTCCAATCTTATGTCTTCATGAATGGTAATCAGAAGAGATTCTTCATTCTGAGCTCAACTAAAAGAAAGCTGTTTTCCTACAAACCACTCAAATTCTTGATTTGCTTGCCTTTTTGACTGAAATAACTGATGCCATTGACATAAAAGCTCCTTTTATGTGTTTGTTCCTTTTTTTTCTTATGAATAGCCTTTTAGTAAATAAAGAACACTGTAAAAGCTAGCAGAATTATGTGACTGAAAGGAAAGTGATTTTTTATTTTAATTTTAATTTTTAAATTTAATTTTAATTTTTAATTTTTCCAAATTCTGTGGTTCTGTTTAACTCTCCGTTTGATAAAAATGGGTCTGTTGCATTCTTAGCAGCCATTATTTACAAGTTAGAAAACAAATTCTTTATATTTCTTCTATAATCTGAATTACTAACATTAAAGTACTTGCCAAAGTCATATTCTTCTTGTACTGAAACCTTGGATTCCAATGTATCCTTGTTTGGCTTAGTTTCAATGATTATCAGAGTTTTCAAGCATCATGGTGGAAATCTTTTAAGGAACTGTTTTGCCTCTTTTTCTGCGTTACTTCTATTTTTAAAAACACTGTTACCATTTCACTTGGTGAGAATTCCTATTTCCATTTGATCTTGAATAAAACCATTAGGCACATTTCAAATTGGTGACTGAAAACTAATACCTTAATACCATAATTGATAAGTAAATTAAAATGATACAAAAAAGTTAGATACAACAACTACTGCATTTTTCAATTTGAATACTTCTCTTTCTTTGTCACCTACTATTGGTAACTTGGTCTTAGATTTTTTTTTCAGTTTGCTTTCCAGCACTTTCTGCAGATTTTTGCTGATCTGAACGCTGATTTCAAATTTGATGCGTAGCATTTAGTCACACTTTTTATTATCACACACCTTAACTATGCATTTCAGTGGAGACTGTACCCTTTTGTCAGATGATCTTTTGCTGTTATGTTGTTCAAATAGGTTACTTCCAGACTGAATTTCAGTCCATGCAACTTCTTGGTTTTTAGTAATGATAGTTTTTACTGGTTCAGGTACACAACATTCCCAAGAAAATAACTTGTCCACATCACAGGTCACAAAATGTGATCAGTGCAGTCCTTGATTTTAATGTCTCAGGCACCCCGAACTGCCTAAAGAATGCATATTGAATGCGTATTAAGTACAGGGAGCTAGAGAAAAAACAAAAGACAAATTGAAGGAGAAACTAACTTCTGTCACAGAAGCAAAATAAGAGAAAATATCAAGTTTTACCAAAATAAACATAAAACAGTCTTCCTACTGAAAATCATAAATGTTTTGATGAAGGCATTGTCAATCCTAAAAAGGAATCACTGAGATTGTTTTCATGAAATGCAGTCTCAAAAGGAACACTATCGGCAGGCACAGACAGTATACATAGACGTGTGCATCTGCATTAATTGACCACCTCTTTCTGCTGAAGTAGGATCAGGCAATTAAAAGATTAATTACAACAGAGAAGGGTAATGTATTCGAAAGTCCTGTAATAAGAGCTCCACATGGATGCTGAATTCTTTGGACGCAAATTGTTAAGCAGCACAAAGAAATAGTTACAATAAGTAGAAGGCAGGCTGCTGACCTTGTAGAAGATTAAAAATACATCACATTTGACAATGACCTATTATAATATAAAAAAGAGTGTGCATGAATTAGTTTGACTAAATAAAATTATTTTTAAAGTATTTTGGTGTGTGCTCTTCACCCAGTGTCCCTCTCCTTAATGTGCACTTATCAACTTAGTTTTTATTAGCTCTAGTTTTGGACTTCAGTTTAATGCACCTTATTAAGAAACATTCAGTAGCTAAAGAACAATATGAATTTGTCAGTGTAGTTAGTTCAGTTTAGATTGGAGTTGGCCTTCTTATATATTTTACATGCTTTCTTTTCTTCATTATTTTAATTGTTTGGGTTTTTTGAATACAACTTATATTTTCTTCATAATACTCACATTAAGCATTTCTTTTTAGCTTTTTTTTATTATCAGTATAGCATAGCTGGGAGAAAACTTCTAAAAAGTTTTATACTGATGGATTGATTTTAGAACAATCCATTTTTAATTTCCTAGACTCACCTTTCACTTCAGCACCTTTAGAATGGCTCGTACATATCTGCCAATATATTTTTATAAAATTATCTAAATTTGCATGACTGGATGATAATTGAACTCCATTTGTAGAGAAGTTGTCTATTGGTTTTGGCTGGGATGAGAACTAATTTTCTTCATAGCAGCTGCTATGGTACTATGTTTTGGATTTGTGGCCAAAACAGCATTGATAACCCAGGGATGTTTTAGTTGATGCTGAGCAGGGCTTACACAGCACCAAGGCGTTTTCTGCTCTTCTCAACACCCGCAGCAAGGAGACAGAGGCGCACAAGAGTTTGCCAAGGAACACAGATGGAACAGCTGATCCCAACTGACCAGCGGGATCTTTCATACCTTAAGGAGTCATGATCAGCATGTGAGGTTGAGGAAAGAAGGAGGAAGAGGGTATGAGAGACTGGACTATCAAAGTTTAATGACTCAAAACATTTGCCCATTTGTGGAGGCACCAGGGTGCTTTGCTGAGGCCAGATTTGTACCTCCCAGGGGAAGGAGCTGAGTTTTTGGGTGTGTTACGGCCAGTCTGCATAAAGACTGAGGGGGTGAACTGGCACTGCCTGGAGGCTACAAGCCAGGGGGATGAAAGGAAAATCCTGCTAGTAGAGATGGTGCCTCTTGCCATGCCCTGCCTTACACAACTCAGTTGTAAAATTCCTCGCCTCCTACCTCCAGAGAAAGTCTGATGGGCCATAACTGGCTCACCTGTGCTGCCATGAGAGGCAGCTCTCATGTTTTAGAAGGTGTCAAAAACCATCAAAGACCCCCAAAGCACCTCCAGACTCTTTTCTGAGGCCTTCCACCAGAAAACTGAAAGCTTCAGCCTCCCAGAGAAAGTAGCAGGGTGTTCCCACTTGAGCCTAAGTGTAGTTTAACTTGCCAGACTTTGTGTTTCGTGGGCTTCTTACCCCAGTCCTGATGGACCACCACTTCGACCAAGGGATGGCTAAGCTGCAACAATCAAGTCTCATCAGAAGATCTATGGGTGGTGATTGTCTGTCTTCCTACTCTGATCCTTTCTTTCTCTTCCTTGTGCATTTTCTTACGTAATATTTTTATGCTTCATATTGCTATAGATAATAATAACCAAAAGGCTACATAACTGTTTTCCATTGCAACCAAATTGTTCTAAAATAATCCCTACATATATATACATATTTACAAACACTGATCATTCAGTGGCATTTTGCTCTAATCTACCCCAAGGGATCTATTAACAAAAACCCTGTGTTGCTCTTGTGGGGATGGCTCATGACAGGGGGGAAGTTTGAAGTGATGGCATTTATTTCCCAGGTCACTCTTTCATGTGTGATGGATCCCTGCTCTGCTGTGGATGGCTGAAAACCTGCCTGCCGATGGAAAGTGGTGAGTGGATTTCTTGCTTTGCTTTACTGGTGCACTTGGCTTTTACTTTCCCTATCAAACTGTCTTTATCTCCATCCCAGAGTTTTCTCACTGTTACCCTTCCACTTCACTTCCACGTCCCACCAGGACTGAGTGAGTGGCGATGTGGGGCTGAGCTGCCAGCTGAGGTTAAAACAAGATAAGCTCTAAATGAAGGATGAGCATTTCAGACTTTGACTTTAGTCAGAAATGAAGTGGATAAGGTTAAGAACAAAATCTTTATGAAATTTTCTGTTGTTTCTAATTTTAGATAGTTTGAATAATTACTAAAAAAAAATGTGTTTAAAAACATCTTTGTCTCTACTACTTCTATTCATATGATCCACTTTTGTGAATTCACTGAATTTTACTTTAAAGAAACAATAATTATAAAAAACCCCAAACCTTTTGTATAATAGGATGTTTTTATTTTTCTTATGAAGATGCATATTATGACATAGGAAAAACCTAAAGGCTTTCACACAACTATTAAGTATATCTGAGGAGCTTTAGATTTAATCCAGTCTCTGCAACTTCATTTATAATGATCATCAAATGAAGGCATTTAAATGTCCTATCTTTAACTGTCAGTGGAAGTCAGTAAGTTCATAAACCATGCCTAAATAAGTCCTAAATAGTAAAGAAACATTACTAAATAGTCCTCTGAACTATTTAATAAGTTGCTGTCAATGAATTGTAGAGGTTTCTTCAGCTTCACAGCACATCAACACATGGTTGTTTGCAGCTGTGGAACAGCTAAATCAAAAAATTATTAGCTTTGCATATTAATGTCATTTCTTATCCTCATTTTTACATAACTACATTACTTGAAGTTGTTCTTTTAGTCTGTGAGAAGATAAACACTATGTAGTGTTCATCTCAGTTCATGGCACCTTTTAAATTACTTGAAAAATTTAAAATAGGGACCTGTACAATTAAGGTCTGCATAAACCCTTTTCAACATAAGCACAATAAGCCTAACTAAAACTAAAGCCTAACCGATATTCCCTTAGATTAAGTTGTTCTACTGTCTCCCTTACATACATATTCAACACATCTAATGAACCCTTACCAACTTGCAGGTGCCTTGAAAAGTTAGATTTATGGATGCAATTATCTTCACTTCTGTTAATCTTCAGTCCTTCATGTGTTTACATCGCAACAAAAATAAATTAAATTTAATTAATTTAACTCTTTAATGAAAAAAACTAGCTTAGTAGTAAGCAATATTTAGATTAATGTCGCCAGTATAACACAAGTATGTGGTATCAGGTAAAACTCCTTTCCTTCAGTGTGCAAATCAGCCCTGCTGCTTCTCTTTGCTGATTATTGATGAGGAAAAGTAAACCAAGTAACATTTAGCTAGTGAAAACACTGGAGTAATGTATGCTTTGTATATACATGTATATGTGACCACTGCATCTTTTGGCTGTGATGGCATGAGCTCCTGTCTAGTCACTGTGTTGTTGGGAACAACATTTTCTGTCTCTAGGAAGATATAGTTGGTGAGCTTATACTTCTGGTCTTTATTTGTTTCAAATAGGTGGCCCTAGTGGTTACTCTTTCTCTTCTGCCTGTGATTTCAGAAAACACCTGAAGTGCAGCATATCTTGTATCTTTATTAGATATTTTTAGTGTAAATATTCTTTTCGTTAAGGTGCCTTTTTTTTTTTGTCATACATTCTCCCCTACAACTACACCCCTAATCTGAATAAATGACAAGGGATCTCAACGGCCCAAAGACGTTTTGAATAGACTCTCAAAATTTCACATTTGTACTTGGCAGTTCATAACAAATAAAATCATTATCTCTTATAAAAACAAACTAAGGGGGAAAAGGTCTCTACTTTGTTTTTTATTGGCATGCTCAATGCAGAAAATGAAATATATATTAAAAGCTGTGCCTCTGAAATTCTGAAATCATATGCCAGAATCTGATAAATTTAATCACCAAGTCCTTTAGCATCAGCATACTTTCACATGGCAAACAAAAAAGGTGCTTCAGAAGTTGTAGAAAAAGGCAAGTTGAGGAAGATGTCAGCAGCTCACTGTTCATATTATTGCAGGGAAAATGTATTGCTTAGGTACAGCAGTTTTATATCTTTATTTAAAGTTCTTTAGCATCTGGAATATAGAGTCACAGGCTGTTTAGATGGAAAACTTACTTTTTTTTCTCTTCAATTTGAACTTTCTGTAGCATTCAGGCTTGCATCCAGCTTGGTTTTACCATGGTCCAGACTTTGGCAGTATGTCCTGGAATTCTATACTGAACAAAAACAAAAATTATGTCTCAGTAGAAAAGTAAATTCCCAATAATGGCACACTCTGCTGAAGCATACTGCTTTATTTCATGTTGTTCTGTCTTTTTGCATCAGCAGAGATCCAAGAAAGAGATGGATTCCAAACCTTCACCCCCCAAAAAAAGCTTTCTGTGACCCACTTAAGATGGTACAATTTAACCATGTTCTATCTAGAAACTAGTTAATGACTTCTGTACCATACACATTACTGAAAAACAAGACTTTTAAAAAATGTTATTCTAAAAATCAAAGTGATTGTTCCTTTTTACCCTCTTATATTTAGAAGAAACTATGATAATTCTTCATGCACTACTGTCAAGATTGCTACTTGCTAAAGCCTGTCTGTATGATTATTCAGCTTAAAAAATTGCCTTACTAGCTGATATATGTTGATATAACTCAAGCCCAACTGAGAAACAATTAGCTGACTGTGGGTTTT
>WEIT01028312.1:18810-54614 GCA_013389985.1 Dryoscopus gambensis | reverse complement strand
ATCTCTCTGCCGGCCAGCGACCGCAGGAGTCTGGGGCAACATTCCCTGTGGGTCCGCAGAAAGAAGGGGCTGCAGCAGCTTATCGGGGCTTCCACAGAGTCTCTGGGCTGTGCATTCGCAGGCAGCAGCAAGCCGTAAGAGAAACACAGTATCTCTCCTTGGTGAAGTCAGGAGGAATTCATTTCAGGCCCAGCGCCAGCAAGGGGGAGAAGGGGGGAAGGGAGAGGAAAGGGGGAAGGAGAGGGGGAAAGATCCAAAGCAGAAAGAGACCCTCGTGCTTCTCAGCACTCCCTTATCACAGTTTCAAAGGGCCCGCGGGCCCAAGGCTTGAACCAATGAAAGGCTGACAGGGGAGGGATCATAGGCCGGGTTACAACTTGGGAATACACCATACATTTTGGAAGGGGGAAACAGAACAAACCGTTCAAAGGAAAATACACAACCACAGCATGTGACACACAAATGTACACCGAAGATTTACCGGGGTTTTTTTAATCCTTACTGTGATGCAAAGAAATACAGACTTAAACGTATTTATTTTAAAAAAATCTAGGCAGCAATGAATTCATCTAATGCCATGTCAGAGTTTGGGAGATTAACAACTACCTGAAAAATTATTTTGCACTGCAGGGATGTGTGCCACTTAGTCACAACAATATAACAAACCTGATCATCTCATTCTTCCATTTCCTCTCTTGCCCTGAAGAATGCCAAAGAGAACTCAATAAAGCAATTTATTTCAAGGGCAGAATTGCATTAAATTAAACATACCGTACAGTCACTAGGCATTAGAGAAAACCTCATCAATTCAATTCTGTCATATTATTTTTCAATATATGAATAAGAAAACTCATCTCTCCTTCTGCTTTGCCCAAAACCAGACTGTCGAATCACAGTACTTCAGAACTGACATCTTTGACTCACAAAATAAGAAACACATATTTGCACAGCTTGGCATACACAAGATCCTTACTATTGCTTCTGGGAGATAAGCCAAAAGGAATACTAGGGCCTGTTAGCAGCACATCTGACAAAGAGAAGGCTTTGTACAGAAATTACAACCTAAGGTGATTTGTCTATGTACGGTTTTCCAAAGGTATCATCAAAGGACTTGTACTCTCAAACAGCAAATGTGACACAAATCACAAAAGGATGGAGCCATCTGCTCACGTGTCTTCTTCAAACTTGTCTTTTCAGGCAGGTACCTCCCTCACACTAACTACTCCTGCTACAAGAGACTGAGGAGTTCCTATGGAAAGGAAATCCCCTCCATAAAAGCAATGAACCACCACCACCTCAGGCCTGAATTCCTACGGTGCCTTTTCAAAAACAGACCTTTACCTGCTTTGAGATCCACACCAAGTACAGCACCACGTGCATGCTTGAACTTCCCAGGACAAGTGTCTTCAGGATCGACCAACACCCCAGACACCAGACACTGGAATAAGATACCACTGATGTCTAAGGCCTAAGGCATCATTACTGTCCCACGGCAAAGCCCCACAGCTCTCCTTCCCCAAATACCACATCGGCAGGAAGATACTAAAAATGGCCAAATTCTGGCAGTGTGAGAAATACAGAACAACTTGCTTAAATCAAGGGAAAACAGCCCGTTTTCCCACTGCCTTTACCTCCACTGTGTCTCCTCATCCTCACCTGTGGTTTCCCAAGGAACATCCATATGAACATCCATAACATAAATATCCATATTAACACGGATGCATGAGCACAAATAGACACTGTATCCAAAAATATTTAAAATGTGCTGCCAGATGGCTTTAAAATTCAAAATGAAAGATCTAATTAAAAGCTCTTATCCTGCCAACATTCCATTTTTGGAAATAACTCTGAAAATTAAATAAAAACGTTTTTAAAGCCTATCAATATTTTTGTACTGTTCTGTCTCACAATTACAATCTTCCCCAGTCTCCGTCATGGATGAAATAGGCCAAGCCACGTGAACCAATACTAACTGTAAACTCCTTTCCTGAGAGGGTGGAAAAACAAAACTGACATAAATGATGACTAAATTTGGTCAATTTCTCCTTTCATTTCAACTATTCCCATTCCTCTACCTCCTTCTTGTTTAAAAATAAAAGCTTAAAAGAAATTGCTGCTGGTCTCACAAGTTTTGGCTGTAATAAAGCAGGGTTCACGGCCACTAGTTATCATAGACATTTCAGAAGAAAAAAAATTTTCTTACTTTCCATAAGTGAAATGTGAACCTTGATGTTTGTTTACTACAAGATTATGTCGAACTCTTATTTGGTTTTCCCTACATCTTATCTCCCCAATAAAACCAGATGATGGTTTACATCATTAAAATAAATATACATATAGTTTCAAATTAAAAGTACAGCAGAATATTAAAATGAAGTATAATAATGTTTAGAATCTACAAGATCATCAACTGAATACATCTGTTTATTAACAAGAAGAAAGTCCTGCTAAGACCAAAACACACATAAAAGGAATGGTTTCAAAGTGCCAGTATTCCACATGCACAAGGAGGTGATGATTACTTACCGCTGGACCTGTTTTTGCGGTTTGACTTCCCTCCTGTAAGAAGCATCTTGAGACTGTTTCGAAACATGGCGATCCCGTTCCACTTGGTTTATTCCAAACACTGCAGAAAGCAGAACAGCAGACATACGAAATCAACACTCCCATTTGGACACAGGAAGCCATTATGGAGAAGAGGTAAAGAAGCGCTAAAACCAAGATAAAATGATGAAATACTATTTTGCCAATACAATTCCTAACAACAACATCCATATAAAACTTACCATTCAGTTTGCTTTCAGTTATCCACGGTTTATTTCCAGGACAACACAATTCCAGTGCTGCTGGTAGAACCAACCTATTTTGCCAAATAATTTATCATCACACTGAAGCGGGAAAGACATATCATTTAGCAAACTGCCTCCATTTCCCATCACTATTAAAGCCAAACCCATCAAGAAGGAGCTGCTGCCTTTCCTATTGCTTAGAAAATCAATCCTGCCGACATCGACCACGATTCCAGTCAAATTCTCCTGTGAGTTGAATAAACCGTCCTGAGGAGGCAAGTCGCTCAAAGCCAGAGTAACTGATACAAAAAATCAAACAGAAACATTATCCCTATATTTTACTCGCTGTGTATGTCTCAGGGGGCAAAAAAAAGGTTGTCTGAGTGTTGCTGAAGATGAAAGAGTGTCTGGGATCACCAGGCACACTGACAGCCTCTGCTGGGGAACAGCCACTTATTAAAGCATGTGGAGCATCCAAACAGCTACAACAAAAGCAGCTCAAACCAGACCAAAAGAATTGTAAAGAGTCTTTGATCAGTACATAAAATAAACCACAATTTTCTTTCTATTGTACACATTATATTCCATAGTTACAAGGTAACACATTAATCTATTAGAAATAAATAATGAATTTTTTTCCTGTAACAATATTCGGTTCCTCTCAGAGGATGCTCAGTAAATGTCTTGTGTTTCTTCACATTTGTCTGATACTTTCAAGTCTAATAATACAGTAAGGCCCAGTTCAAAGAACTTTATACGTATATTTAAAGCCACTGAAAATCCTTTTAATATGATTTACTCACTTACTGAGAGACACCAGCATTCCAGGACAGCAGCTCAAAGCACACACGTCCCAAGCCCCAGTAAGTACAGGCATGATAGCAAATTCAGCCTTTCCTGACACAAGTTCCCATTCACCTATCAGATTCCATAAACAGATTTGGGAGTCTGTAGGCATGCATGAATGAGTGTTAAAGAGAAAATGTGGAATCAGTATTTCCTTTGCATTTATGAATCACTTGAGCATCACCTGGCATCCTTCTGCCACCAAGACACAAGGAGCTGGTGTTCAGGCTCATTCCCAAGGCTCCTGAATGAGGCTTAGGTCCCCTTCGGAGCATCCCACTGTTACATGACTATGAAAAAAGATTCCATCTGGGCACACAGACAATTGTTTACGGACTTTCTCCATGTTGGCTTGCACTGAGGAGAGAACTGAGCACAGCTGTGCCACCAGTGCTGAGCTACAACTGAATTCGACCGAATTCTGTCGAAGGAGTCACCTGGCCTGAGCCTAGCCCATGCCAAAGGTGAGCCTGATCGTTTGCTAATAATTATATTTACCTGTATCTTGCACATGGCAAACAGGGCCAGAACATACTGTGCTGCTACTAGGGCTGAATTAAGGCTCTGCACAGGGCACAGATGGGGCCTCTGTGTATTTGCTCCTAAGAACCACAGAGTGGAGAGAGAACTGATGTCTTGCATCAAGACCCTGAGTTACCAGCCAAGGGACATCCCAAGGACTAATTCCATACTCTCAGGAGACTCCCATGGCAGGGGGTTGGAACTAGATGGTCTTTAAGGTTCCTTCAACCTAAACCACTCAGTGATTCTGTAACTCTAGCAGCAATTCCTGACACGGTTCCTCATGGTATCTTACACGCAATATTGATGTATTATAAGTGTAAGCACTCATTTGATTTATATAGTTTATATATTAATTAAGGTGTTCACAATGCAGAGGAGCAGATGACCAAAATCAGCTGCTGGTTTTCATTTTCATGCGCAGCCGCATCCCTTTGTGGCTTTGAGCAAATATGGTCAAAGCTCTTTCTCTGTTCAGCCAACACCACTAAGCCAGAAGTAATATTTAAGAATAAGCACTCTAAATTAAAAAGTCCTGTTTGTCATATTAGTTCACGGAATTAGAAGCATTAAACAGCAAACAGAATTACAGTATTAGGAAGAGCTGGATCAGACAATTTTTCATTCTACCCCACGAACTCCTTAATGCACTTCACAGCCCAGGTTAATTCCCTTCTCCAGGATCAGCAGCAGCTCGATCAGCGGAAGCAAAAGCTGCAGGAATGTGATGGGGATCCTTCACACCCCCACTGACACAGAATGCCTCTGGCAACAATTTGGGCAACCAAGAGCTTCTACACTTGATTTGTCATTTATCTTGTCATTTGTAAGTTTAGCAAACCTAATGAAGACATTGTATGAGCAGAAGTCTCCAAACAGTACCAGCAGATGAATAAAAAATGCACAATCTCTATGCAGCATTTTTAGAAGAAACCTGGTTTCTGTCCAGACACTGCCACGTGTTGTTTGATCTTCTAACAAATCAAAATGTCAATGAAATACACAAACAATAAAAGTTTCTGGAGCATGAGAAGGCAGTAATACAAATACGATGAGGAAAAAACCCCAGAGTGGAGGGAGTAGAAGCAGACTGAGCTCTGCAAGCTGCAAACTTACACCAAATGCTAAGCTTGAACAAGTCTGCGAAATCTCAATCCTTCGGGATGACTAAGGCCTATCTCAGTGTTTTCTTAATTTTAAGACAGAGTTTGTAGCTAGGCTGCAAAAACCACCTCATGTTTTGGGTGGCTACACATTATTACAGCCCACAGAAGTCAGTTTTGCTTCTTTTTATAGAGAGATATTGTCGGTCAGACACAGAATTACAAAATCAAAGCAAATTTTTCACCTATATACCACCAGTAGAAAAACCAGATCCCTGTATTCTCTTCCTCTCTGATCACCTCACTAAAAATGAAATTTCATTTTACATAAAGCTGATTAACAAAGCTAAGTTCTTGTTCGAAAGAGTGTTTGATGTCCAATGATTCGTACAGACATTGCTGGCAAATTTTGCGCACATCAGCGTGAGAGGCTATTAAATCTATATTTTAAACTTAGAATTCTGTGGTTTTTCCAATAAGATAAGTTTCTAACTACAAAAGGAGGAAGGGAATGCATCCTAAGTCATATGTGCAATGCACATCTCTTAAGAATTTGATTTCCCCTTTAAGCGTTCAGTTCCTTTCTCACCTCCATAGTGGAAATACCTACGTAAAGGGAAAAAGCATTGCAAAAACTGAGTGTAGGAAATAAAATTACTGTAAACATCTTGGTCTTACAAACAAACACTTTAAAAGAAACAGAAACATTATCCCTGTATTTTCCTTGCTGTATATGTCTCGGGGGGAGAAAAAAAAAGTTGTCTGAGTGCTGCTAAAGATAAAAGAGTGTCTGGAATCACCAGAGGTGTTCCCAGTCTCAGCCGGGACACAGCCCAGGCAGGGCTGTGCAGCACAGTGATGCTCACAGTTTCAGCAGCACAGCCAGAGTGTGGCCACTGCAGAGCTTTAACTGAAAGGATAAAACAGACAACTTAACAAAACAAACAAACAAAAATGCACACAAACAAAAACAACAACAGAAATCCCCAAACAAACAAACAACCCCCAAAACCCACAAAACCACAACACCCAAAAAACCATCTTGCCAAATTGGAGGTGGTTCAAGAGTTCTGTCAGCTGCCTCTTCAGATATTAATTTGTCGTTGAAAAGTGAAATACAGGCCTGTGCCAGCTCAGGAGATCCCATTAACTCACTCTCCGGGTCAGGCAGCAGCAAATTAAGACAGAATTTACTTCCAGAATGTTCTTAATATTCAGCAGAAGTTTATGAACACTGTGGAGTCGAAAAGTTTCAGTGCATTATGTTAACAGATATAAACATAATATTGTAAAAATAATAATGTTATAAATAATTATAATGTTATAAAGTAGAAGCATTTGCAAACTTCGATTAAAGCACATTTTTCAATGAGACTCTCACTGCTTATTCCTTTATTTATCGGCTTCTGTCCATCTCAAAAGATCCTGAGGCATCACATTTCTTCACTACACTTTCCCTGAATTCCCCAAAGGAACAATGGAAAGAAAAATTTTTTTAAAGGGTGATTTTCCAAAAATCCCCAAAAGTCCTTTGATAGAAAATATACTCAGTTATGCAAAATAACAGAAAAGCTTGTTACTCATAAAATATTCTATTTCAAATGTTCCTGGTAGCACAAGATTAGCTGTTTTCATGAGGGAAGCTGAACTCACTACAGCAGAAATTAAGAAGTGTGTGTTACAAGTATCTTACATTAAGGTGCCATAAAAAGGAACCTTTCTAAGTATCAGCTTTCAGGATTTAACAACATGTAAAGCCTAAATGAACATTTTGTGAACAACAACCAAAAAAAATCTAACTTTTCATAAATTAGTGAACCATTTTCAAAGACCATTCAAGCTTCAGGAAGGAGAGGTAACAAGGACTTTTTTTTACACAAGCGACAGATTTATAAAACTTATTATTGCAAGATGAAATAAATTGAAAAATGAAAACAAAACACACAACGGAGCTTGACTTTCAAGCATTTACTCTACGTTTAACGGGTATTGCACACAGATGTGTTCCACATTTGCCTGTAACTGCTGCCAGACTGAAACTTCTCATGCTCCTCAAATTATTATTCAAAGTTTAAACTGAACTCTTATTTTAAATTGCCCTGAAATTCCAGAGGATGTTTTGAGAGACAGCCTGGTGACAAAGTCTAAAGAACGCTGAAGCCGTACTTCGATGCTCACAGGAGGATTGGGATGGCCACAGCCATCACTGAGAACTGTCAGGAAATGGCAGAAGCTCCATGAACTCCATGACTATCAAATCCATTAAACTCTGCCTCCCAGAACACTCTGACTCACCACAGGGGTGGGAATAACTGCTTACAACAACACTGAAGACAAAGGAAATGTATCTTTACAAGCTTGGTCTGTGCACATTTAAACACACAGAGGCAGAATTGAGAGACTGAATTTAGAGAATACATATTTCCAAGAACTTAACAAATGAAAACAGCATTGCTGTGACCTAGCAAGCTTGCCAAGAACTTCCAGGATTATTTGGAAATAGGAAAACAACAAAGGTATTAAAAGCACTAAACCCTACCAATTAGAGGTCTTTAAGCAATTAAGAGTTTATTAAACAGAGTTCTCTAATAGGCTTTAGAACAACAAAATTAATTGTTTGATGTTAGGTTCCCTCACAAAAGCCTGACCACTAATAACTATCATGGGGGGCCTAATGGGAAGGCCAATCTGCCAATCCACCCTTAAACAAAATACTTGGAGGTCTCTGGACTGCCTTTCCTACAGATCCTGCACTGACTCCCATAATCCAAGAGCCCCTGCACTTCTGCTCTCTCCTGTCCTCCTGATATGACCCCATTGTCTTTGCTTCTCCAGCTATCTTTGATAGAGATACATAAAAATACACCCATAAAACACCTAAGAGTATTCCCACTGGAAAAACATATGCAGCCAGTCAACGTAATGCTTCATAAGGAAGCAGGAGGTTGGCCTCAATCTCTGCTTTTATTTTATCAAACAAAGCAGCTGTTAATGCTCCAGTTAAAAAGCAATTCCGAGAGCATAACAAAGTAATATCCCCATGTTTGTGAAGTTCCCAACAACAGCCCTAAGGTGAACATGGCCAAACATACTTCTTGATGAGTCTGTGGTGATTATGTTCACTCGAAGTCTCTGGCATTTATGTTCAGAGGTAATTTTTATACAGTTACAGCCTGGGAGGAAGGAGACAAGCAGTGTATTATTATGGAAACCCACACAATTTAGCAGAGGAACAGCTCATTTTGGTGCTATGCTTGGAAAACAGCACTTCCGGAGGGTGAAGCTGCTTGCACCCGGAGCTGGGAGGCAGGAGGACACCACCAGGAAGGTGCAGTGCTCAATCCCTCAGCACACACGTGCTCCGTGCAGGCCCCAGCTTCCCATTCCCTGCTAACAGGAGATTGTTCTTCCTTTTGTCTGGAACACAGTCATACATCGAGTAAGGACAATCGATAATAAAAGCACCACTGCTCTCAGAGAGACAGCAGTGACAGACATCTTATGACTCACTCTGAATCCAGCGAAACTCACTACTCTCAAGCAATAACAATCCTCAACACATAGCCCTGCCAACCACAGAATACTAACTAATAGACTTTGCAACCGTAACTTTTCAGTCAACATTTGAATTTACTTTTCTAGGACAACGATTTCTCCAGCAATACTTTTTATTTGAGTGTTGGAATTTAACACTTATTAAAACGAGATCAGAAACATTGCAGAAAGAATGCAATCACTTGCAAGGAGAAAGTTAAAACTCAGTTGTCTCCTCAACACAAAAATGTGATGACCTTGACATCTAGGGAATTCAATTTTGAACCAGGCTTTGTCATTTTGCATAACCTGGTTTCTAATTCTAGATCAATGATAGACTGAATTCCCAAAGGACACTCAGTTCTCCATATACAATGTCAAATATCCAGCCTTGGGGAAAAATGATAACCAAAAGTTAGAAAAGCCATCACCTCACTTTTATCACTTCATCTGTGGTGCTTTTAGTGTCTTCTGTCTTGCTCATAACAGTTAAAATTATAGCTTTGGTTTTAAATATTATTAGTAGCTGCCTCTGTCAACAACCATGCGAACAGGTATTTGAGCTTGAAATAAAATGTGGTACAGTTCTGCACAAGCTGAGTCTTGTCAAACTGCCTTGGAAGGAATTTTAGGGCACTTCCTACAGCTGGAATCATAGAATAGCCCAGACTGGAATGGACCTTCAAGTTCATCCAGTTCCACCCACTGCCATGGCAGGGACACCTCCCACTGTCCCAGGCTGCTCCCAGCCCCAGTGTCCAGCCTGGCCTTGGGCACTGCCAGGGATCCAGGGGCAGCCACAGCTGCTCTGGGCACCCTGTGCCAGGGCCTCCCTACCCTCATCGGGAACAATTTCTTCCTCATATCTAATCAAACCTACTCTTTGTCACTGAAGCCATTCCTCCTTGTCCTGTCACTTCAGGCCCTTGTAAATAGTCTCTGTCCATCTTTCTTGCAGGCTCCTTTCAGGTTTTGAAAGGCTGCTATAAGGTCACCCCAGAGTCTTCTCTTTTCTGAACAGTCCCAATTCTCCCCCTCTGATCATTTTGGTGCCTCCTCTGGACACTCTCCAACAGCTCCACGTCCTTCCTGTGCTGAATAAATAAACTTCACTGTGCCAGGATCCACCATCCTGATTCTCCCCCAAACCACCACAAGACTAAAATGCAGAGAGCTTTTTGCAGTTCAACTTTTGGCTGTGATGTGGTCACACCAGCTCCACACTGGATGTTCTGGTTGAGGCTCCTACCAATCTGAAGTTACTTTTGAAGATTAATTGGTACAACAGAAAATGAAAACAAAAAAATGGCCAATGTATAAAGTCAGAAAATGTTATAGCACTCATCTATTCCAAGAGATTAAAGGAAACTGTAATTAATTTCCTCATTTTAAATGATCAAAAATACATCTTAAAATACAGACCTAATTAAGGAGCTGCTGTAAGCCTGTTCTGCAAACTTGCTCAAGTCTCAATAATACTTAATATGAAACTGGAGTTCAATCCATTGGCAAGCACTGGAGATTTTCTCAGAATATGGAATATTTTGGATTTTATATTAAAAGAAAACCTTGAAAAATTAAGACACCAAAGTACATTTTTACAGAATGCAGCGTCACTATTACACATTGCATTTACAAAAAAGTATCAGTATTTTAGTTAGCAGGTAAAATTAGCTCATTAAATAACAGAAAATCCCACATATTGTTTTATTACATCCATTCTCTTTCCTTTCCTACCTCCAGTAGGAAAAGAGAATGATCAAACACGAATATGTGAAAGCTCTTACATCTTTTTCTCTAATACAATCAGGTTAAGAATTGGTAAAACTGTTATACAAAGACAGTGCCCCTGTTCAATTTCAGGTGATCACACATTAACAATGAAACAACAGAAGACAACTGCAATTCCATTTAAACAATTAAATCACACCTGCAAAGAACACATGAGATTATAGAAAGAAAAAATTCTCCTACCTTGATAGCTTCAGATGAGTTAAATGTCTAGCAAAACATGTCCTACTCCATTCACTGCAAGTCCTGAAAGACATAAAGAAACCCAACAGAATTTAGCAGCATCTTCTCAGCACCCTCTGTGCCCCATCCTGTCTAGATGCACATGCAGTGCTACAATAATCCCATCCCAGGAATTAACCCACAACTCTTCCACAGTATTACTGTGTAAGCAACAGGCAGGCCCAGCTCTTTATCATTACATTTAAAAAGTCAATGTTCCTGCTTTTAAATCGCTGTTAATCAATACTAATTTTGGTCACTTGCCTCTTCCTTCTCACCACTTTTCAAATGGGAGGAGAAGAAAAGCAGATAAACTTCCTTATTGACACACATCACATAGTACGTGATTTAACAAGTATATTTCCCTTCATCCTATCAAGTTCTCCTGCTAAAATCCTACAACCTCCCGACTGTGTTTTTTTAAAAACTCAATCCTTGCATAAACGTAACTCCCAAGAGGGATCCAGCACTAATTTAAGGGTTCAGTACTTGGCCCTTCGCTCTGTCATCATGTACTTAGAACAAGTTCATCTATGAAAAGCCACAAGAAATATATCTTGCCACTTACTGAAGAACACCAGAGCAGCTATTTTATTCCCAGCCTGTGTTTTATTTGTGCTGACGATATTGTATTACAGCCTTCACCAATCTATTGTTTTAGAAATCTCATTTGAGAACCAGCAAGCAGAAGGAAAGACAGACACATCTCATTTGTCATCAAACAAACAAACAAAAAGAATCCGAGTAAATTGAGGCCGCCTTGTATTTGCAAGTTTAAAGCAAAGCAGAGTCAGTGTTCAACTGCATCAGTCAGGTTTTTTTGTTCTCCTGCAAGAGGATACTGAGAAGTTATTGACAGCTTTACTTGGGATTCATGGTGCTCCCAGAACCGTAGTAGCAACTTCTCCTATGGCCTTAGATTAATAATTATGTATGTAAAACTGTAAGACATTCCATAAATTAATGGAAACCCCCATTTTATTTCTCAGAGCTGCCAACTACCCCCCTGCTTTCAATTTTTCATTTCTCTGGAAAAGCAACGGAAGAGCCAGTAACCAGCAGAGCCCTTCCATGGGAGCGGGGAGGTTTTGTTCAGTCAAGCAAGGAAACCTCCAGAGGCAGCTCACCCTGCAGCACTAACGGGTATCTCTGTGACACAAGGAATGTCCCACAGCCTCTGCAGAGACCCCAGCTGCCACACAGCCCTGCCCTGGGCTCTGCCCCACCAGCTGCATTCCACTGCTCTGTGAGAGGATGTTCCTCCCTCAAATTCCCTTCCCGGCTTGTGCGAACTTCCTGTGTCCCAAATCACCTGAATGCCCAGCATTCAGCCTTTGGCAGAAACTGTCTGCTCAGAAAGACTCGGCTAGAAATTTCTGAGTGTCCAGTCACATAGAGCACAAGACCAGCATGGAACCTAAACCCAAACAGGGTCAGGTCAAGGAAGACTTCTATTAGATATTACTTCACATGATTTAAGTCCCTGAGGGAGGAGTCTTCATAAGGGCATGGAGTGCCAGGACAAGGGGAGAACAGCCTTAAGCTGAAGGAGGGCAGGGTTGGATCAGATACGAGGAAGAAATTGTTCCCTCTGAGGGTGGGGAGGCCCTGGCACGGGTTGCCCAGAGAAGGTGGGGCTGCCCCATGCCTGGAAATGTCCAAGGCCAGGCTGGACGATGCTTGGAGCAACCTGGAACAGTGGAAGGTGTCCCTACCTATGGTAGGGTGCAGAACTGGATGAACTTTAAGGTCCATTCAACCCCAATCCATTCCGGGATTCTATGATTCAAAAAACCCCTGTATTCCCTAGAGCCTAAATAGACAAAAGAAAAAAAGGATATTAAAATATCTATTTAGCATTCTCCACAATTCTCTTAAACGGTCCAAATCTGGGTACTTGCAAACACCTCAGGTGAGTGAGTAAAGAGAATTTTTTTCTTTCAAAAGCAGCAATGTTACAATTTTTGGAAAATGGAAAACATTAATGGAATAACTAAAAATAACTCCCTATAAATGTTTTAGTTTGCTGCCATCTATCTTTTTAATACAGCTCTTAATGTGATACCCTGTAAAACAAAAAGCAGGAATGGCCTGTGCTGTGTGAGCTGCAGACAGGCACTTACAACCCATCATCTGCTCAGGAACCCCCCATCTGCATTCCACGAGCGGATCCACTGAATCTGCTTTGCATGGAGCTTTTAAATAGCAGAGCTTTTATCTGCTCACAGGATTACATTAGAAATCTTTATGTGAATGCAGCAGATATTAGGGGGTTGTCAATAAAAACTGAATGTCATTAAAGTGCTTTTATTCTTTAAATGCCTTTAACCCTCTGATTATATTTGTAAATTCTGCTAGTGAACTGTATGAAAGTTATAAATTCTGACATGTTGTATCACAACAAAAACATTTAGACACTAACATACAAACAGCTTTGGTGGGGGAGAAGCACTTTTAGAATTATTCCCTCTTGATTAAACACACAAATCATAACTGGCATGTTTCAATCAGAAGCAACCTTCAGTCAGGGTTTCTGAAGATAATTGTAAGTTTGGAGGGTTAAAACCTCTGGCCTGTGATATGGCTGAAAGTCATAATATTTTTTTGAAAAATTATTATCATAAAACTACTCCTTTTCTTCTTATTGTATCAGCATTGTTTTTCCAAGTTCTGTTAGACTTGGCAGCGAGAAGGTAACAGTCCAACACCTTAACTCTCCCCTCGCAAACCAGTACCTGACCGGTTCCCACTTGGCTCTGCTGGTTTCCCTCCCAGGCACAAGGTGGGTATGAAAGTTGGGTACCACAGTCCCTGCTGGGCACTGCCCTGCCAACTGCTGTACTGCCGCAGCCTTCAGACTCCTGCCTCCGCCCACGGAGCCAATCGCTGGCAAGTGCGATTTTTGCTCATAAAATCCAGCTAAGAATTGCCAGCTAACGACTCCAAATTGCCATCCAGGCTTGCAAATGTAAAACATGACCATGGAATAGGAATATTTCCGAGTTCCACCATAACGACAATAATATAATGAATGCTTTTTGCCAGCAGTCAGGTAATTTATGTCAGGAACAACACAAACAGAAACAAAACCCACTGAGAATGTCCCAAGGCCTTCCTGTGACAGAGACCAGCGGGAAACCTCATTTCACCCATGGTTCCTTTCACTGACTTTGCAACGAACTGCTGATTCCTTTTCTTTTGAACAATCCTCAGCCCAGAACAGTATCAATTCAACGATACATTTCTTATAGCACATTTACTGTTCCAGAGCATCCATCACTTTGTCCACATCCATCACTTTAACAGAATTTATCCACTTTAAATAGTTTTTGACAATTCTCTGTGTTTGGGATCTTTTCACTGCTTCAGACAATTTCTGAATGAAGCCATCATGGACAGAGCTGTTCAGACAGTTGAGAATTAACAGATATTATGTAATTTCCAGAGTAAGAGAACAAAGAAATGCTATTAAAAAGTCCAAGTTAGTAATAGTATCACAAAGCTAAGTAAGCAAACACTTAAAAACTACACACTCGGGACAGGAGGCAGTTAAGTAACTCGGACACAAAGCAGTCATCCTGCAGTCCCAAATAATGTCTTGCTTATATACCTCTGCAGGTAATAACCACTGAGTTTTTCTGCAGAAGAATGTGTTAAAAAAACCTGAAGTATAAAACAGCAAAAAGCTGCACATTCACCACTCCTCTAACATCCTTCACGTCTACATTCAAATATTTCTTTAAAAGAGCTTTTCTTATATTCTATTAAACCCATAAGTATACGGCACGCAAATTAACTCAATTTTTAATATCCCCGTGCATGAATGCACCAAAAATAGGCACAAAATCAAAGCCAGCTGAGTGACTGGCCATGAGAAGGGCTCCTACATAATGTAGGAATTGCTAAAACAGGTAAGAATGGTTTATGAAAAAAAAATCCCAATATGGTTAACACTTTCAGCTGTCAGAATTAAGCACCTTCCTGTCACTCTAATACAGAAAACTGCCTATATAAGGAATTAATACTTTCAGGTACAGCAACACACGTTGTAGCTGCAATATTTTCCTGCCAATCTAAAATCCATGAAGGAAAAAAGACTTAAAGCTTTAAGATTTCAGGCAGAAACCAGAAAAGCTGCCATCCATGGCAACTTGACTACATAGCCTGAAATCACACCAGAACATTTGATTTCACAGCAGTGAGTTTGAGAAGTCTCTTGAGATATCTTGAGCTGAATACCACCCATCCTATACTTGAAAATATTGAACATTAGTACTGAGAAACATCCAAGTAAAAGGCTAAATAAAATAAGACTAGTTTTCTGTTCACCCTAGAGTAAACAAAGAAACCTTCTTCTCCCCTCATTCCAAGCAAGCAGGTAAAAATTCACAGCAATTTTGCAAAGCTAATTGAATCGGAAGCCTCTGAACCAAACATTGCACAGGTCACATGTATCCTGATCTCAACAGTTTAATTATATTTTCCCAGAGAAATTAGCAACTTACTCATACTTTTATCAACAGAACATTAATATACTGACATTAAACATACTGACCATCCGTCTTTGAAAACCAACTACCCCAATGATCAGAACATGCTGCTCAACCAGTCCTGCTGGAAGGCAAAGGCTCTGAAATGGTCTCATGAATAGGGATTTCCATCTTTAAATGAGGTTATTTTTCTAGTTTTGGCTGTCAGATGCACCAGCTGGTATTCATCTGATAAACTGAGT
This sequence comes from Dryoscopus gambensis, assembly GCA_013389985.1. Lineage (NCBI taxonomy): Eukaryota > Metazoa > Chordata > Aves > Passeriformes > Malaconotidae > Dryoscopus > Dryoscopus gambensis. The sequence continues at coordinate 39,075 of WEIT01028312.1, read as the reverse complement.
AAGCTTGGATGGTATTCTAAAATCAAATCACAGTTTAAATCCTCTGCACATACATACGTGTTGGAAACAAAATACATACTGACTAAAAATAGTCTTGATTCCAGTTCTAATTTGCCTGAATTCATTTTTAAGCAAAATGTGTGTTTTAAAGATGTCTGTCATGTAACAAATCAAAGATCAGGAAAATGACAACATTCTTTAAATTATTGTCACGTACATATGACTCACCTAATTTTACTGGGGACTAATCTGGAAAACAAGTCTCATTATTCCATCTGGACAAAGAGTTTGTCTTCTTAACCTCATATTCTCTAATTAAAAGTAAGATTTGAATCATATGTTACCATACATAATGACTGTACTTATACAGTTCATTACACAGGAACATAGACCATTGATAAATCAAGAATTCCACAAATAAAACCATATAAAACATAACACTCCAGTCCAGAATTAGATATGTCTTGGCTAATTTTCAACAGTATTAAGCAAGCATCCACTCTACCATATTTTAAGTTGGCAACAGTTACTTCATGATCATCACTCTAAATAACTATGGGAAAGCATCCAGACATCAATGGAATTATGAAAAAAAATCAGAAAATTGACCATGTAAAAAAATTTTTTTTTGCTTATCACATGTGCCTTAAAAAAAACCCCACCCTGTGTGTTAAACCTGCATGACATCCATATTCTGCTTTCAATAACTCAGATTCCTGGTTTTATATGAAAATTATAAGGAGCTCTCACTGTATTTTCTGCTAACAAATAGTTCCAACCTATTCATGGAGGATCGCATTTTTCAGCATCTTAATCGTGCTTATCAAAATTTACAAACTTATCTATCTTCCACCTTTTCCCCAGTGATCTGGGGGCAGAAGCTGTCACTGCTTTGTTGTTGCAGTACCTGGTGCTCCCCAGCCCTCACCTATCTCATGTCTTTGCACTCTAATTACCATCCTATGTTTAATAACTCTGAATACAACCTGTCTGTTCACCCTCCCTCCTCTGTCTCAGATCGGTTGCTGTTTATTAACCAGCTGGTTTGGGTCTTGCACTCCCCATGCCCATGTGATGAGGAAATGATGGGTTACGGTCAGGATGCACCAAGAAAAATATTTTCCTTCCAGAGTAATTCAAGGCTAGAGGATTTACTGTAATTTTCTGACTTTTAATAGATGTCAGCAAATACCTAGACGAGGAGACTTAATGGTCCAGACACACCATGACACTGAAAGGACATCTAACACAGCAGGCCTTTGGAACATCCAAGCCTATTCCTATCCTCTCAGTGCTGCTGTAAGCTTTGCCAGGAATTTCAGTAAGAACCAAACACAAAATTCTGACAACACTGCTCAAATACATGCAACCCAACCTGGTCTAGTGGACCCAACACGGTCTAGTGGAAGGTCTCTCTGCCCATGGCAGGGAGTTGGAATGAGATGAGCTTTAAGGTCCCTTTCAACCCAAACCATCCTGGGACTCTAACAAATTTAAGGATGTAACTGCTAAAATTCAAGTGTGTCATTTACAGCACAGCTTTATCCCAAGGGTCATCTTTATATCCCTATGTCCACACACCGCCACTATGGCTAATGCTGTGTCAGGCACGGAAAGAAGGAGGCTGAGAATCAGCTGGGAAGAGCCAGGGCCTGCTGGAGGTGGCTCCAGAACAGACTGGTAAAGATTCCCTCTTCTCCCTGCTGTCTTTTTGGTTTCTTTTAATTTTTGCTGGAAACTGGGCTCATTTTTCACATGTTTGTCTCATGTAACTTTTCTCTGAAAGGACACGTGCATAGGACCGGTTCCACAGGGAACTTCTGCTGCTCCAACCTAAGGAGGCACCTCAACAGCTGTCACTGCGCTGCTTCAGCAGCACCCTCTGAGGAGATAAAATAACCCCCGAGGGTACAAAATATCTACTTCAAACCTCCTTAACCAGCTTCTACAGAACAAACCAAGAATGTCAAAGTCTTTTCTTTGTTCCTTCAGAAAGCGCAACCAGAACTCAAGTACTCAAACACTGCTCTTCTTCCCAGCCTACTTTCCTCTTTGTAAATATACCATGCGGAAACAACTTGCAAATATGTGAAGATAAAAACACTCATCAGGAGAGACAAGCAACTGCAGATAGGGAAAGAAACTGGAAAAATTAAACAGGATTGAGGAGGGGGAGAAATCAACCTTTAAAGGAGAGAGAGGGTAAAAGAGGGGTCTTGGTTTTTTTAGCAGAAGTATTACAAGTATGTTGAATACTTTATTTGAATTAATTTTTTTTCATATTGCCAGAGGACAGAATTACCTACAGTTGAATGAAACAAAAGTAACATCCTACTGACAGCTTTCTCAGGGAGAAGTACATGCCCTTATAAAAAGGTCAATCAAACATATTATACAGTTGCAGTTCTCTTTCAAACATTTCTGGTACTCAGCAAAATCAGTAGTGCTAAGGTTTAACATACACAAACAACTTGGGCTTTGGGTTAAAACAAGAGGCAAGACAGAAAGCAATAACATACCTTAAAAAGGATTTTTCATCTGTGAACACTTACAATAAAAAGAACAGTCTTTTTTTTGTGTTGTTAAGAGTCTGCTAACTCTACAGACCAGATCTTATATCCCGAGTGAAATGCAGCAAAGATAAGGGGATTTAAGTGAGAGCATTTTGCTTGACTCCCATTTATTTGATAGCTGGCTAACTACTCCATGCAGGAAGACTGGGAGTTGGCAGAAGTGGATATTCTGCTTTAAAAGTCACTTCTTCAAACCTTCCAACAAGGGAACACACAGTTGAGTAAGTATTTGAAGGAAAGGGCTTATTTATACACCTTTTATCTTTCATGATGTATGTAAGTGATATTTACCATAGGCCTCACTACTTCAGACAATGTGTTTAAACTCTGAGTTATATATGAAGCCGTTGTACGAGTACATTTGAAATTACAGCACATAGCAGGCTTCAAAAGAATTCAGTGTTGTATACACAAGCTCCACTCCACACTGTCCTCCTCAGCTAACAACAATCAGGAGTTTCTGGTTTCATCTCACAGCCGGCAGCAAAAATGGGGATATCAAGAGTTACAGTTCTGGCAAAAACAACAGTGGTTCCTTAGCTTGACGCAAGTGAGAACTGAAAGCCCAGTGAGATTCTCTTTAACAGGAGAAACCAGCTAACCTTAAAGCATGCTGTCAGGGGTCCACAAAGGATATCACAGAGAATGAAGTCCACAAAGCCTTGAGGAGATAAACAGTAGCAGGCAGAAAATATTCCTAGTGAGACACCCAGCATGAGCTGAGCACTTCCCAAATCCAAGACTGAGTTACTTTCAATGTGACTCCTGAAAACTACATTACCATGGCTTAAGAAGTCAGCTTTGAATACCAAGTACCCTCTTAACTTATCCCATTTGTAAACCAAAACATTATGTTGGCCTCAGGAGCCTCGCCTTTGGCTCAGAAGTGCCTTAGCCACTTCAGCTGGCTGGTACAGGAGCATCGGAAAAACCGGACCTGCAATTTGCTTTGCCCTGCTCAGTGTATCACACACCCCTTCTGCCTCCTTTTCTGCACAGTCCCTTCCCTGGTTTCACAGAGCCAAGTGGAGATGGGTGGTCGTGATGCTGCACTTCCAGTGCTTTTCTGAGTCCCTCCAGCACCAGAATGCTTGGGGACACTGTTCTCTTTCATTCTGGGAAAGGAAATGCTCTGCCCATGACTCATGGATAGAGTCACGGAGTATCAGAAAGCGTGTATCCAAGTCAATGATAACACAGCAGAGCTGAATATTGCAGTGTTGGTTTGGGGTTTTAGAAAAAGCCTTTACATCCTCCCCCATTTAGCTTTAATAAAACTTTGGCAGTGAGGGGTGAGATTTCTTCACAAAGTTGCATAACTATAAAAACAAATTGTTTTTTTAGGTGCTACCTATAGTCTGTCATATGGAGGAAATCTAAATGCCTCCTAGAGATGGAAAGAGAAGGAACGTATTTTTTCGCCTGCATTTGGAACATAAATGATTGCAACTGGCATGTATAATCCTCAGTAATTTATGTCGTCATTCACTGAGGCAAATCCCAATCCTATCCATTTCTTGGCATTGAAGAGCATGCACAATCAAAGAAAACAAGAAGAAACAACAAAAATAACTGGCTTGCTTTTCTTCTGAAGTCTACAGCATCGAAATACTTGAACTGCGAAAACCAGTCAAGAAATAATCCACGCCCACTCACACTTGCTCTCTCTCTAAAGCCATCGAGCAGATTTGCTGGCGAGAGTAGGGTGACCCAAGCCTTACCCTTACTTATCACTCCTTTCTGCCGTGGCACCACCACTAACTCTTACATCACTCTACAAGTCTCTTCCTCCTTTGGAAGGAGGATTAGCACAGACGTGTTACCAGAGGTGCAAAGATTTTCTTTGTAGAGCAGATTTTCACATTCCACAGCAGTAACTGCATCCTATATCCAACATCCATACATACACCCCACTTCGACACAAGCTCTTATTCCAGAGCTGCCAGAATTCAAGGCTTGAGGAACCCCCTTTGGTTACATTCCCACTTCTTTGGTCCCAGCCTAAAACAGCAGCACATTCTCTCCCTTGCTGTAGCTAACATAGCCAAAATGTCTGATTCACCTTTATTATACTCTGGAACAATGTCTATTAAGAAACAATGGTCTGAAATTTCCTCAGGCAAGTTCTGCAGAAAAACATTTCTGACATCAAGATGCATTACAGCAAATACAGCAATCGCTTGGCTATATCACCAGCTGTATCAAAAAGGCTTTTTTTCTTTAGCGAGAATGAGTCTTAAATGTGAAAAAATAGTTAAATGTTCAGAGTCTTCTAGCTAGATTGATTATCTTAAATCTAAATTGAGTACGGATATCACATTTTCCAAAGTTTATTGCTTTTAAAGCAAAGTACTGCAAACTATACTGCAGAAACCACTTCAGAATAGTCTTAACACAAATCCAAAAAAAGGCATATTTTCTCAGCTACCAGAGAGAGCTTCTATGCTATATAAACACACACAAGGAAAGCCCAGGAGGAAAATCCTAGAATACACTTTTTTAACAGTGAATATCATCGTTAAAAGATTAATACAAGGTGCTTGATGTTCCAGTCATGCCTAAGGTAACCTGGGAAGGGCCCAGCTTCTCACACACAGATGCGTTTATTCTTTCATACAGCAGCCCTGCCATAGCAACAAAACCTACAGAAAAAAACTCAACTTTTTAATTATTTCTGCTCATGTCAAATTTGTGTAGGCTGGGTTCATAGGCTTCCACTATAAACTATACCCAGAATTATACTTTCCCAAGACAGTCTGAATAATGTATCAATACGTGACATATAATACAGATTCAGTGTTAGGTCTAGGTAATTTGACAGTAGAGAATTAGATTCCTAACTTGAAATCCTTCTAGAAAGTTATTACTGCTACAAAATTACTATTATATGACTCTATTGCAACAGTTAATAAATAAGATCTGTCAGCAGGTTCAGGAAAGAATTTCTTCACGGGCTGTTTTTGCTACAAACTCCGCCTGCTTTAAGTACTCACACTATATTGGCAGTAAAGTTGAATGCTTAGTTTGATCTATGTAAGCAAAATTAAAATAACTACACCCCTGCAGTAATTAAAAGAAGAAGATAAGGAACGAATTTCAATATTATTAACAACACCCCTTCTCTTTGACTCTCAAATATATTTTGTTTGTACAGAATCACTTGTGTCAGAGCACATTTTATGAGCTTGCTCTAAAACATCCGCAGAAAACTCAGGCAGCAATTAGACAGATTAATATCTAATACTGAAGAGTAATTTACTCCATTCCCCACTGCCAGCTAAGAAATGCTACTTAGTCCTCTCTAAACGTACCCTTGTTCCATTCTTCCAGACTACCGCGGAATATAAATTATGGCCATAAATACATACACCTACATACAAACAGAAAATTTTTAAGGAGCGTATCAAATTGTTAGAAAAAGGGAACCATATAAAATTCTCGATTAAAGGTTGCAGTCAACTAGACAACAAGTCCCAAAGACCTTATCACAAATAACACATAAACAACATGGTAAATTCAGAAGAACTTGGGGAAAAAAAAGTCATTAAGATTTACCAGCTTCCAATACTCAGCTAATAATTAAAGATGTGAAAATCCACTAAACATCCACTGAGAAGATCATGCTTAGAGCAAAAGGTGACCTATAATCTTTACTATAAGGATGTCTAGAAAAATACTACTGATGGGCATTCCAGTTCAATCTCAAGCCTGTCTGCCTTGCAGACAAGAGAAATGCATCTGTAACATGAGGCAATTTTCATCTGAAACAAATACACAACTACACTCTTTACAGCTCAGTCCCAGCAGCACGCACCCCCTTAAACACTGCCCCACATCCATAACACCAACAAATTCTTGTGAAAAGTGTTATTAAATAAAATTTAAAATTCCTTTCCTCACATTTACTTGACAATAATAATTTTTAAAACCTTTGATCCAAGATGCCATGAAAGGACATATGGACATTCAAGGAGAAAAAGCAGCTGCACACTAATCCATCGTTGATAGCAAGTCACCCTGAGTGCAATGATCCATTCTATTCAAAAGGACGTTGACTGGCATTTGTAGCACAGGTATAAATGTGTCAAAATCCTGTTTGACTTTTAAATCACTCAACCAAGTCAATCTTAATCTTCAGATAAGCTTTTGTTCTCCCTAACCTCTCCATCAGGAGATTGGGAGCCTTTTTCCACATAAGCTTTTCAAAATACATTATTACTAAGTTCACCACTTTCCGGTTACTCATCCCGCCAGCCTATCTGCATATTTATTTACATGCAATTATCTATTCAGGAAACACATTTACAAATTCAGAAGTATCTTGCTGTTGTTCTCTCCTTCAATGTCATCTTCACTAACTGAGTTCTTCAATACTTTATTTTCTCATCTTCCTTCACCCTCAGGATGCACAAGACAATAGTGAGAAATATAAGCCCTGGTATTTACAGACCTGCACCTGCAGGAGCAACTCACAGTAAGGGAGAAGAAAGTAACATTACTCTCACACACAGGCAGCTCCTGGGTCATCTCAGGAGGAAAGGTATCCAGGGATGCTGGAAAAACACAGAGATTGCCATTCTAGCAAAAGATTTCCTTTCAGCCTACTGAAAGACACAGAGCAGAAGCTGGAGTTCCCAGAAAATAGACTCTCTCAGAATAGGGATGCCGACCTGACATCTTTTTGGGAGAGCTCACAGGATGAAGGACAAGCAGATTTCCTCAGCCCGAGGGTGTTTTGAAGGTGATACTGCAAATAGCAAACACACCACTCAAGGCCTCTCACTCCTGCACACCAGCACAGACTGGTGCCCCTTGGAAAAAGAATCTTTTCTCATACACTTACTTAACTGTCACACACACGTAACTCACTCGAGACCAGGTAGAAACACTTCCCCACAGCTGCTTTTAACGGTTTAACAGTTTGCGCACTGATGGAAGAGGAAAGTGGGAAGGAGCATCTCTCTGCATGATCATTTACTTAAATCCTTCCCATTACTAAAGAGCAGAACGATAAAAATCACCTAAGCATGAGGAGGTGGGAGACTTCACTTCATACGAAAGGTTTCATTTCAGAATATCTCGGCACACAGGAGCAGAAGGGAAATCAGTGGTGGCTGTGCAGGTCCTGCCCAAGGCTCTGGCGCGCACCCTCAACTCGCTCTGCGCCCGAGGGACCAAAGATCAATTCCCGGCCCTGCTACTCCAACTCAACAATGCTACAGAGATAAAACAGCAGCAGGATGAGAAGGGGGAGGGAGGAGGAACAGGACGAGCACAAATAAAGGAAGGAAAAGCAAGCTGATGTTCCTCTAATGAGTAACATGCGAAAGCTCGCCATCCGATATCTATACTGGGTAAAAGCAACTTTTGGAGGAAAACAAACAAAACACAGTTGAAAAAATACCGGGTTCTTCTTGGAGCTTCCTTACAATATTTCCAGGGTATTACACATTTTTGCCTACAGTAGTTCTACATGTTATTTAGTAGAACTCTGCTACCAAGCTGCACACAGATGGATAAAATCCATCTCCTCCAGAAAGATCTAGAATTCCCACAGGCATACAAGTAACACAATATGAAATCTGGAGACATTTTTCCTTTATCTAAAAGGCAAACAGCTATAAATATTGCATCTTTCCATCTAATTAGGAACATCAAACACGTAAGTGAAGTGATTAATATTTTAAGTGGTTTCTTATTTGGAAGAAGATATTAAAATTCAATTTTATTAAGTATTTATACTTTCAATAATCATTTACTCTTTCTGTTTTACTTTAAAAAAAAAAATCAGATCAGATCCCACTAGAACCAGCACTTCAGATACAACAACTCGACACTGGAAATGGAAATTGAGGTTTTTACAAGAGAGAGAACGGACATACAGTGCTTTTTACTAGGCTCTCTCTAGTTATATTTGATGTGACTGATGTGTTATGGAGCATCTTAAAAATACAAACAAGCATCCTACACAACAATTTTGTAGTTCCTTTGAATTATCCAAAATAATTCCAGGCTGAGACTGAACTTTCCTTCCTACACAGGCCCTCCAGAACATTTTAAAACTATGCTGTTTGCCTTAACATACACAAGCATGGACCGTATCAAACAAAGAGCTATTTCTCCCCAAAAACCACAAAGATTATTTTATATAAAAAATTTTCTATGTTACTATGGGCTTATTTTTTAAACTCTTCTGAGCTTGGTCTAGTCATGTCTATTACACACTGAAGTGACAGAGCCAGACTTTGTGCCCTTGCAGAGTCAGAAAAGGCTCCAGAATTTATTCCTTTTGCTGTTGTTTATGAAATTCAGGATATTCTTTTGGATATTCTATTCACTGGTGTGTCAGAATGAAAATTCTCAGAAAACCAAAACCATTTGAAAGTTCAGCCCCGGTTTGGAAAATCTCACAAACAAAACCAGCCTTGATAGTTAGGAAACAAGTGCTTTGTTATAGCTGTGGCTTTGTCAGCCTCAGTTTCAAGGCTATTTGGGGTTTTTTTCTTACAGAGAACTCAACAGTCACTTTATACAATCTATGTGGAACCAAAATTATTGTTTTCCCTGGAAGGGTGTCTGGGTGGTTAAAAAAGTTAGAATCCTTGTTAAAAAGCATTATATGTTGTACATAAAAAGTTCCAAAATAGAACAATATATAAAAAATAGTTCTTGATCTAAATTAATTGCAAAAATCAAGACCAGATGCTCTTTCTCATGATAAACAATAAACAACCAATCGTATCCAGGGTCAAAAGGAAATACATATATAGTTTTTCACGGCATTAAAACCTGTTCCAATTAACAGACATTAAGTTTACTCCTAAACCACAGTGAATGAGGCCCAAGCGGAGACTGTTCTTCCCCAAACGAGCCCCTGTACACGGCTCAATCTCATTTTTAATCACATCCCGCAGTTCACGCCACAGTCACCCACGCCGCATCATTTCTTACACATAAGGTTAATATTTATGCAAATTTTCTTGCAGAACTTATCTAGAAATCAGTCAGTCAACAACTTGTCATGCTTTATGGTTGGTTTTTTTCCTTCCTGACTATTCACAAAGAGCCTGAGCTCAGAATATGGACTAGCAGGCCTGCTGCCAGCAGACTTCCTGCGCTCCAAGCTTGAAGCATATGGATAAGCTCTTAATACAATACAGAAAGACACTTCTTGAATGTAAGCAGGCAGGACTGGCTTCACACAGAAGTTCAGCACAAGTGTCTAGACTATGAGCAAAGTGCCAGCAGATATAAATCTGGGGATTTACAGTACAGACGGTTGACAGGAGAGGTTTAAGCTGCCCAAATTCCAGAACTGCAGATTGCAGTCAGCACTCACGTCCATCAGACACAAGAGCACAGGTGGCAGAATGTGACATCTGAGAAGGGTAAATAAATCCCCACATCCACACTCAGCTCTACTGCATCTACAGCGAAACAGGTAACCATTAATACTACAAGATTACTCTGCATATTATACTACTCTTAAACTGAGGAAAACTAGCCCGGAGCACGGGGTACGTAAAGACAGACTCATCGCCTGGAAGGTTTGTACGGTCGCTCGGTTTCCGGATAACAATGAACAGCTAAGTAAGCTTATGTTACATGATTTAATCTTCCTTCAGAGATTGTTTTATCCAAACTTGGAAAGGCTTTTCATTTGCCTCCATTTGTGAAGAATGTTTATTTGCATCTGATTTTTAGTGGTTATGCTGGAGTCAAAAACCTTGCCTACACAAAAACACATGCACGTGTCACCAGTGAAGGTGACAGCCAGCCCCTTGCAGGGCCTGATCTGCTTTTTCAGCAGCCTGTCTGTGAGGACAAAAGCAATGCAAAAGTTCAAGTCAATCATAATGGCTTTCTTAGTGCCAAATTTTAATTGTAACCAAGCAACATTAGAGAACACACAATATACAGTTACATCAGGTACCTACAGGCCATACCATGGATTTGGTTTACGTGAGTGCTGAAACGTCTCACAAAAAATTAATTGACGTGACTATTCCAAAATGGTGCCTTCCTATCTGACTTAAAACTGTATTTCTTAGTAGAAATAATTTGGTAAACAGATTAAACAACCACATGCACGCACTTAGCAAATAATATTTGTTAACTCATTTTAAAAAGTTGCACATGTACCCATCAATTTCAGCTCTGATTTCTACTCCCAAAGATCCAAACTACAGTAGCACAACATGGAAAACTGACTCAGTGCAAGGACTAGAGGCGCATTCAGTAGGCTTGGACAGAGTCTTTATAGACCAGATTTGGTAGGCTGGGCTTCTGGACTTTTACAAGAGGCATAAGCAGCTAAAAAAAACGAAACAAAACAAAATAAAAAAACCCAAACAAAACAAAAACACACATACAAAGAAATCAGCGAAATCAGAGGCGGAAGCAAAGCTTAGACACTTTGTGAGGATTCCTGAAGCTACAGCTATGCAGGGGCTGGGAAGATCCCGGCAAAGTCCCTGCACAGAGACAATGTACGCTGACAGAAAAGCAGCTTCATCTACTCAGAAAACCTGATAAAGACTAACAAAAGCCCTCTTTGAAAACCTATCTTTGTCTACGCAGAAATTTTCTCCACATTGGTAACGTAGTATTGACAAAGTCTGAGCAAGTCTGCAACAAGAACCCAGGTCTGAACAAGAGCACAAATTCACAATTCCCCCTAAATTTCCCTTGCTCTGTGTACATGCAAATGATATTTTTCAATTTTCATTTCAAATGTTTTACAGCGCTTTGTGCTGCTCCTGTTTTTCTGTATTTATAGTGCTGACCATTTTTATTCAGAATAAACGCTGAGAAATTAACTTGTTCATATTCTAAGCTTCCAATTTTTCAAGATCCATTTGAATCTTTTCTTCCTATCCCTGCAACATCTTGAAAGCCAACGCCATCCACAGGTTTTACCAGTACACTCTCAATTCCTCCATCTGGGTTACTAAGCAACCTGTTAACCAGCTCTGCATCCACTGTACAGCACTTCCGATTATGCTACACCCAGCTTTTCAGACAAAAATACCACAGCCCACCATACTGAAGTGCTTCTAAAAGCAATATAGGGAATTTTTCACCTCATTACAAAGTTTTTCTTATCATTTTACAGCAGCAATTTGTTCACGACTCGTTAGTGGTGCCAAAGATAAGGACCGAGATCTTCAGCTCCCACTGGGCAAAGTCCAAATCAAATTGACAGACCATTACGCAGCCTTGAAAAAAATTCCTCAGTTTCATGGATTAATCAAGTTGAGGCTTACATAATACCAAAAAAAAGACAACTTTTTTTAGTGCCTAGGAGCTGGTCTAGCAGGCATCACAGCCATATTCCTCTGACTTAACTCCCCTCACACCTTCTCTCGAATGCCAGCAACTAAAACCCCAGCAGAGCCCCCCACGACTGAAAATACTTCTCAAGTTGGCAAAAATAAATACTTGCATCTCTTTCTCTTCAAAAACGTACACTGATTTAGAATGACACCATTTGGCCTGTGATCACAACTTGTAACTGGCAAGAACTCCCACTGTTATTACTTTTTGGGATAACTGCTACCCACATAGTGCCAGATGGTCCCTTCCACCTCTGCTGAGGAGGTGGAGCAGCACTGCCTGCTGTCAGCACTACAGCTTCTTCGTTTTCTCTAAATCACGACAGAGATGATATTACCAGTCCGAAGAGAAAGCAGGTAGGCACATTACAGTTTCAGCCTTCAAAGAACAATAGTCCTTTCTTTCACGGTGCCTGTTACACTAAATCCCCACTCCTGAAGACAAGAAAACAAGGGATGTCATGACCCCCATGCAGGTATTAACCAAGGGCTGGTGCCAATGAGGAGCTGTTCAGAAAGATTTCAATCAAACAGAGATGTTCTATCAGTGAAGCTGAGTATCTCACACCAACAACTGTGTGAAGCAGCAGGAAACTGAGTTAGGGTCCTCTAATCAAATCTTACGCTGAAAATTAAATAGGAAAATCATTTGAGTAAGAAGAGAAAAACCCATTAAGTAAGAAAGTTGTTTATGTGTTTGCCTGCTAATCTGCCCTTTGCTGAAGACTTTCCTCTAGAGCACTTGCAGGAACAGCCTGGCTAAGCCCATTCCAATTATCTACTCATTCACTGACCCCTTCTGCTCCCAGATCTGCACCAGACACCGAGCAGAACTGAAACAGGGAACCAGGAATGTGCCTGCTCTGAAGGACCCTGGAGAAACAGGAGTAGCACAGGGGTCTTAGGCCTGAGAAGACAACACCTTTTTGACCAATTTCAAATTCCAAGCACCATAAATAAATGCTGCCATCCCCCAGTCCTGGTGAACTACAGAACCTACAGGCTTTCCCACTGATACCTCTCAGCACTAAAAACATGGAACTCGCCTCTACAAAAACACTTTGTACCTTTACCTTCTTGTTATTAGGCCTCTTCACACCGCCATCTGGAACATCAAGGGCACCCTACTATTGAAAATAATTTCTAGACAGAGAATAATCCTACATGAGAAAATGGAAGGTAAGGCAAAAGGGAAGATCATCTGTTATTGAAGAGGTAAATAAAAGGACCGACCCCAGGAATATGCACACTTCACTGTTCAGCACACTCTGGTTGCGCATTGCTCCTTTACTTTCTTATGTTTCTTCATTAAAAATGCCAACTTTAGGAAATCCAACCCAATAAGGTAAAATAGCAGAAACCCACTTTTATTGATGGAAAAAGGCAGCACCAGAATCTCCTGCGCCAGACTGGTGGGACAAAACAGGACTGTTAACTCCACTTAATCAGCTCTACCAGTAAGTAATTTCAGGGCAAAAACACCCAGGAGGAAGGCAGTAAAATGTGATTATTCTTTTTACCTTACACCCAGACATCTGGTTCAGCACAGTTGAGAGACAACCAGCTTTCAGCAGCAATCACCAGCTGAATAATGGGACAAGGCAGGCAAAACTCCCTCAAAGCGCAATAAAAGATAAGCCCTATTTTCTTTTGTGTTGCTTCTCTAAAATAGTAAAGCCAATAAGCAATATTCCATCAAACAAATGCAGAAAGAATCTAAATCCTCCAACATTTATACGTCCAGATACAGGACCAGGAATCACTTCACATTTTTTTCTCTTCAGTGTCTTCTCCCAGTTTTCCTTGTATTTTCTCCTTGACTTCATTGGAAATAGTATTTCATAACCTCAGCCAGAGGCAGCCCACTGGAAACGCTAAGCATGGCATCAGAGCCCATCAATACAGTATTTATTTTATTACCAGTATTTAAGCCAACATTGACCACGGGATCCAGCTCAATGAACTTCACACTCCGCAATTCAAGGACAGAAAATTCACCTCCAAGGAAGTCTGGATTACCAACAAAGTGACTGGCAGGAACAGAAGAGACTATAATTGTTTCCACGTTAAAGATATTAAGACACCTTCATGAATACCAATTAATGCTTTTCAGCCTGTTAGAGGCAATGCACAACTGCTTTCTGAACCACCAACACTACAAATATTCAAACTCACATTCTGAAAGATATTTCACACTGTCTTTAATTTTGGTATTTTTCGTATGCACCGATGGTTTCTCCGTTTCATATGTGCTCATCAAGTTTCTCATCCAAACTATGAAGGAAACACAAATTTTTAAGAAAGACACCAGAAGAGAACACAACAAAAGGAAGAAACCATTCACACCCATATACAAGCCTCACTCATTAAGGCATACAAAAAATATAAATTGCAGCAGAGATGTTTCCTACTGAATGCTTTATAAAAGCATTTTGCTTAAATAATCTGAATACAGAAAAATAGCAGCAATCTGTCAAATATTATTGTACCTGCCATGGAAATCGTACAGGCATGAAGGTGAAAAACCAAATAAACCCCCAAAATATTTAAAAGTAAGTAAACAGGAAGCTCCCCATCAGAAAATACAAATTAACCATCTCTTTGCTCACACTTAATTAGTAAGAAATACTCAGTGTGACTTGTACCACAAATAACGACTCACCTATCCAAAGTACTTCTTTCATTAATGAGATCATTACAAATCTTAAATTTGAGATCACTACAATTCAACCATAATTAGCGATTACAGCGGATGTAAGTAAAAATAAGACAATTGAATATCGCCAATAAAGTGAGAGCTCAGAGAAAAGCGATGCATTTACCCTAATCATTTTTATTTGGGATTTTTTCCTCAACTGTCAAGCTATTCTATATTTTAATCTTAAAAATATTCCCTGCAGATGAGGGTAAAAGATGTAGCTCAACTAGTCAGCTGAATTTCATTAGTGGTGTGATATGAGCTTCAGGTTTTAAGTATTACACACTGAAAATCTGCAAAGGGTCACTGATCTCTGAAAACCAAGTCAGCTATTCCAATGGCAAAAAACCAGAACATATGGAAATCTGGATGTAAAGACAAATAATTCCAAATGACAAGCAGACCTCTGCTGTCTCACGTGTGACCGACTCTAAAAGAAATTAACAAATTAAAAACTTCAGGAAAGAGCAGCAAGAAGGCTTGTCGCCCTTCTTCCAGGCTCTGGGAAGGCCGGGATAATGGCACACACTCTTGGTATTTGCATACACTCACAGCACAGCGAGGAACAAACACAGCTTTGAGCCTGCTCCGCTTTGATCAGCACAGTAAGGTCACAAATATTCATCAGATGACTTTCCAGTAACTTCTGTGAAATGGGGCACCATGAATGGAACTGCTTGTGGTGCAAGAAAGGATCATTCATCTACCCTAGGACTTCCACTCGAGACATACCGATCAATTCTGTCTCATTAAGTAAAAGTGAACAACTGATGAGCAACAAGTTGCTCCAAGACTCTGAAATCACGCATCTGAAAGATCTCTAACAACAAATCCCTCCCCAGCCAAACAGCAAAATTAACAGCAAGCCTGCCCTCACCCTGCAGAGCTCCCAGTCTGCTCGGGAAGATGCTCCTTCAGTCACAAATATGTTCTTTACAAAAAGGACAAATAAATAACAAATACTGGTAAGAGCTGAAATGGCAACACGCATGATTCATCACTCTCTTCATTAGTGATGCCAGTTCAAGAGACAACACCACTCTCCCAGATTACTTCCCTGCCATTAGCTCACACAACATCGCTCCTCAGCAGCACCAGGGCTCCACTGGCATGCAGAGACCCGCCCGTACAGGAATAGTAACACGAACACACCGGGATCCCGTATGTTCCTCAAGCATCTACACGTACCTCTGCCAAATTGGCTCTTAAGGATTCCTACCTCAGGTTACTTCTTCAGTAAAGCTAAATAATCCTCATCCTTACAAAGCAACAGGACTGCTGGGAGAGGAAGGGGAAAAAACAAGCTACTCACATTTTAAGTTCAAAAAAAAGCAATACTTCTAGTAAATAAGCCCTCCACTCAGACCAGGAAAAAACTTCACCACAATTTTATAAAAATGACTGAGGAAGCAAAACTTAAACCAAAGTTTGCTTTATGCAGAATACCTATAAACACAACTATTACATACATTTTATAAAAAACATGAATAATAATGACTCCTTCAAAATCAAATAATGATGCAACGTGACACAAACCCAGAGCTGAGTCAAGTAAGCACATGGTACCTTCTACGTTTCATCTTTACTAGTTAATTTTCTCTTACAGAGTATTTTTCAAGACAGAGTTTCTAACACTACCGTATAATTTCCGTTATTTGATGAATTTTGGAGAGATACGGAATAAATGCTACCTAGGAAGAAAGCCAGGCTGCTCAGGGAACTCAATGGATTATTCAAACATGTCTCTTCCTGAGGAGCTGAAACACCACAGTCCCATTACCACAGCACCCAGAACATAAAGCATTTTTATTCACAACCTAGTAGAGTAACTTCTGCTCTCTCATCAGAATCCCACAGGCAATTCCATGCTAAATTCCTCTCCAATGTGCCCAGAATCCTTGTTAAACTAGATCCCTTCATCACAGGCTGCTGAAGTAGAAACTTGAGGAACCCTGAGATGGGACGGCTTCACAACAGATAATTCCAAGGCTGGGATCTAAATTCTCAGTTTCTCCCTTTCTAACGCAAGCCGACCAAACAAGCGCTATTTCCTCCATGGAGAGTTTGTATTTAAAGAAATTACTTTTTCAATTAATGTAAAACAAACAACTGCATTTTAGCCCCATATAATAACGGGACTGGAACCATTCTAAGTAACAGAATTAGAATTTGGTTTTTCCTAGCTCATAAAATCCAGCTGGCAAAACAGAGATAAGTGACCTAGTTCACTGGATCAAGTATTTGCAGGTGCAGTGAGCTCCAAACACTAATTTATCTCCAGTGAGTGCAACAGGCATCTTCTCCACCTTCAAGGTAAAATGAAGGTGCCATTCTGGGCTGGGCCGGAGCTAATTTTCTTCGCAGTAGCTCACACAGGGCCATGTCTTGGTTGAAGACTTGAACTACAAGAGTCAAAAACAACCAGCGGGCTCAGTTCTGTTACCACCGATGACCATGGTAACCTCCCAAAGCCCCTTACTGGTAATGTCACCATGTCCTGTGTCACCACAGAGCTTCACGTGCCCTATCGATGCTGAAAGAATTTCTAGAAGTTGGCACATATTTACCACACTGGAAACAAAGCACAAGGCAACCTTAAATTACTGATCAGGCTGACTGCGAGGGTTATAACCAATGACGTAACAAAGGCCGCAAGACTACGTGCATTTGTGTAGTACTAAACAGAAACCATTCACTCCCTGTACACCGAAAGGTGCCATTTTAAGGCTTTGTGCAATACCCCAGACACAAGTTCCCAACTGGCATCAACCACTCAAGAGAGCTCACGGCTGCCATAAAGGATAGATCCAGCCACTCTATTTCCTACTCCTGCATCCTCCTCCTGTCACTTTCACGTTCCACAGATAAAATTAAGTTTGTTGATCCAGCAAGAAATGAACTCCACAAAATAAACAGTTGTCATTCGCACAACAGCTGCTCAAAAGTTCAACAAAGCACAAGACAGAGGGTCCCCAACATTGCGGGTGGCAGAACAGGGATGAGAGGTTACTGATTCGTCACCACTTCTTAAAATCTGCCTAACCTTGTCAAGAAACAGCACTCCAAGCCATTTGCTTGTCTGGATGTCAGAGGGAATTATTTTGTCAAAGGAAGTAACTGTTGTGCTCTAAAGAAAATTCATTCTCAAAAGCTGAAAGAATCAATGCTTATACATCAAAAAGACAAAAAAATAAGGATTTTGTTTTTGAAAAAATTTAAAAGCGGAAGTTGTTTTTAATATTGCAAAACATGGGATTACAGGTGTTACCAGGCTCTCAGCTGATCTCATGTTTAACCACCTCTAGAAAAGGCAAACCTTGATAAAACATGAGGAACGACATAATCCTTCTCTTTTTCTAATGAGAAAAAGCATGCACAAATTTGAGAGGGTCACAAGTCCTTTTTTTAGTTTGTTTTTTAATGTACCAAGGGGGTGTTTTAGTTTTCTGGTTTCCTTCTTATTGTTTTTCTTTTGCTGTCTAACAAAAAAGTAAGATATACTACCATTAATTTTAATAAGCATTCTGAAATTGAACAAAAGACAAGATTATAAACTAACGAATACATAGTATAAATAACTTAAATGTGTCACAAGCAGGCCTGGCATTAAAGTGCTCTTCTGGAAATATATATAAACCCAAACCTGCAGAACTCGGAGTACAGAGTGCATAATGCTCTGCGTGATAACCATTTGGGCCTTCTACCATTTGCATTTATGGTCATTAATATTAATAAGTTAGAATTTGCAAGCAGGAAGTTAGGGATGCTTGTCTGTAATGTATTAAAAAATTCATCTTGTAAAAATTCCCTGCACATGACAAGTATGCTCATGGATTTCTTAATATCAACATATGTATCACTGGTGTTTCTAGAGGTTTAACTGAAAGTAAATATAGTGCATGCAACCTGAAATTTAAAACAACCCAGAAGCTCAGACAGGATCATGGGAAAACCGATGGAAAAGACAGAAAGATGAGAACAAGAGAGGAATTGCTACAAGGCAATCAATACCAATAAGAAGTTTATTTTATAATATTATATTAGTCATCCAGTTGCCCTCAATAAGTAACGAATAATTCACATTGTAATTACAAGTCTACATTGCAGGCCAGTATGCTCCAATATTCTATGGCCACGGCAGAGATCCAAACAGGGTATGACCCCGCCAGTCCAATGAAATTGGGGTAAATTCGGAGTACACAGTCTTTCACGATGCCCTTAGGACGAGTTACTACAAAAAAGAAGCACAACTCTAAGTAGTTTGTTTATTTTCTTAGAAGCCCCAGAGTCATAAAAACCACAGACCTCAAAACTGGCTAAGATAGTCTTCGCCTAAGCATTACCGCTCTCTTTCCAACAACAGTTTGTTTGCAGAGCCAAAAAATGAGATTTTGATTATGGCAAGTGGCAATATATTGTATTTTCTCCATTCAACCACAGGTCTATCATGCATTTCCTAGGTAAACATTCCTCCACACCAACCGCCCATAATCTGAGGTGTCTCTCACCACGCAGTAAAAAGCCTCATGTGACTGCAGACAGCAAATCCTCTTCAAAACATTCTCACCAAAAGGTACTTATTACACCAACTCCTTTTTCCTTTTTAATTCACGCCTTAGGAATGGATGTTTCCAGGTGCAGGTTTGCAACTTACACTTTGAGGATTAAATAAGAAAAATAGACAACACCCAACCTTTAGCATTTTACAGGAATCATTCCACGCTCCAGCCTGACCAATGCTGCTGGAAGGGTCTCCTGGCCATGTTGTTGCTCTCCACAGCACGTTCGCCGTATTTCTTCTTCTCCTCCCAATCCAACATTAATTTGCCTTCGCTCCTATACTGTAGCTATGTTGCACTCCCCAGCAGTGCTAATTAGCCTCCATAATTTCAATTCTCCAGATATTTCATTTTTGTTTCACTATTTTCACCCGTATCAAAGCCTAAAACCCACGCTGGTTCACCATTGTCTAAACCAGCTCACCAACATTATCTCCAGAACTTCCCAACAAAAATGGGGATGAGAATCTGCCTTTTTCTTACAAAACACCCATCCGAGCGCCGTCTGCCTCATCATCTCGCATTGCTTTTTTACATTTTAGCCCCCAACAACCAACCCACGCCTGTAACGGAGAGATGGCGTGTGTCATTAGACTCCACACGCCTTACTCACCCCTCGGAGGGCGCAGAGGGAGGCGGTTTAACCCTCCGGCCCCCCGCAGCAGCGGGGGCGAGGGCGGTGCGCGTTCGCCTCACATGTGCGGTACCTGCGGCACCTCCTGCTAAGCATGGGGCGAGAAAAACGGCCTCCCCACAGCCTCCTCCAGGCCCGAGGGGATGGATCGGCATTCCGCAGGGCGGAACGAACACCGATCGCTTACCCCTGCACGCCTTTTCCTTTTAAAACAAAAGAGTCAATTTCTTTTTAAACAAAATAATCAATTTCTCATTGAAGAGAAAGAATTTTGCGAAACTCGCTGCTCGCGCCGACCCCGCCTTTCCCGGCCCTCGCCGCCGCCGCATCCCAGCTGAATTAGCGAGGCACCGACAGCGCCGGCTCCCGCTGCCCGGCAATCGCGGGGAGGAAGCCCCCACCCCAGCCCTGCTGTTGCCATCCCCTCGGCCCCGACCCCCGCCCGCGGGAGGGGCGTGGCGGGGGT
>WEIT01028312.1:0-18708 GCA_013389985.1 Dryoscopus gambensis | reverse complement strand
GGCTCCTTCACCGCCCGCTCGCCCGCTACAGCGCCCCCTCCGCCCGTTCGGCCGTGTCCGCGGCGGCCTCCCCGGGGAGCAGCCGCTCCTCCCCTGCCCCTTTCCTCTTCCCTGTCCCGATTCCTTCGCTCGGTCGCTCCGGGCTCGCCGCCGTCCCGAGGGAGCCCGCAGAGGGCGGGGAAGGGAAGCAGCGCGCGGGCGCGCGCGCTCCCGGGGCTCCCTATCTACCACCCCCCATGAGCGCACGGAGGGGCGCGGCCAAGCGCGTATTCATGACGGGAGCACGGCTATACAAAACAGGCGCGCCGCGGTCCTCCCGAGCGCAACCTGCGCTGGGGGCGGGTGCTGTCGGGTCCGCGCTCCGCGCATTGCCTTTCCTTCCTTTCCTTTTCCTCCCCTCCCCTTCCTATCCGGCCGTACCTGGCGCGGCTGCGGAAGGCGGCAGGGGATGCGCCTCGCTGACAGCCTGCTGCCTGTACTCAGCCCCGGGCGAGAGCGGGGGAGCAGCGCCCGCGCCCGGCCAGCCACAGAAACTTTGGCGGGAGGCGGGCGGGGTCCCGGGGGGCGGGGGCAGCANTGCAGCGGCTGCGGCGGCTGCGGGTGAGAAGCGGGACGTGCCCCAGCCCTGTGCGCTTGTAGCCCAGAAAGCCGATCGTACCCTGGGTTGCCTCCCCATCCCTATGGGCACCAGGTCCGGGGCCCCTCTGCCCCGCTCAGGTGAGACCCCACCTGCAGAGCTGCCTCCAGCCCTAGGGTCCCAGCGCAGGAAGGACATGGACTTGTTGGAGGGAGTCCAGAGGAGGCACCAAGATGATTAGAGGGATGAAGCAGCTCTGCCGTGAGGAAAGGCTGAGAGAATTGGGACTGTTCACGCTGGAGAAGAAACCAGGAGTGACCTAACTTCCCCTTCCACTGCCTGAAGGGAGCTTACAAGAAAGATGGACAGAGACTATTTACAAGGGCCTAGAGTGACAGGACAAAGGGGAATGGCTTCAAACTGGATGGTCTTCTAGGTCACGTCCAACCCAAACCATTGTATGATTTTATGAGCTGCAGGGAGAGTTGCCCACAAGGGAGGGAGCAGGAGCCACTTTCTAGGGCAGCTCCACGGGCCAGAAACAGCCTTTAGACAGCTCCAGGCTCTGTTGGCACCTGCGCAGGCCCAAGGCACCAAAGGCATCCCTGAGGGTTGAACCTGTTCCTGCACGTACCGCTCGGCCAGGGCTGGCCGAGGGATGTTCGGGCGCTGACACGTCATGAGGTGATTGAACACGGTGGCCCTGGCGCCTGTGTGCTCCTCCAGATACCTCTGCATATGTGGGCACAGGTCTGCTGTGACAACACCCTCACTGACTTCCACTGATTCTTTGTAACGAATGAGACTTCTGGGAATAATACCTGGAAACCAAAATGTTTTACTCATCATCACATACAATTGAAGACCGGAGGCACAAGGAACACACAGGAAATGCTGTATTACTTGTTAAATCTAATATAAACACTTATTTAAATTACCTGAATAGTGTGAGGTACACACTGAAACCAGCAATCCAATCAGCATCTTGACATTGCTTAAGTGTCCATGTGAATGAAATGTTACATTGACAGAAATTTGGGGTTCTCATCAAACTAAAAAATGGGTTTTTTGCACACTAAAAATATATGGTAAACAGGATACTGAGTTTTCACTGGGTATTTCCCTTTAAGAAAACTAGTATTTATGTCTTAGTCAACAAAATAATCTTTTTAGTCCAGTACAAAATGTTCCCTTTAAGTAAATTATCTCCACTCCTTTGGGATGGATGCCTCTTTAAACCTCCTGGGTGCAGATTGCTTGCCTCCGTCTCACTCTGGAATGGTTAAGAGCTTTACATCACATCTGCCCACAGTGCCAAATTAATCACCAAATAAATTAAGCAACGGGGTAATCTTCAGCTGTGAGTCAAGAAAATGACTTGTACAAGAAATGAACTGCAATAGAAAGAATCCTACCTAAGAAGTGTTAATAAAACCAGAAGAGAGCTCTGGTTTGGGTTTTATGCATATTTGTAGCAGAACTGGTGAACAAGATGCCAAGTTTCTGGAATGAAGCTGGGATCAGAGTGAATGCAGACATGTCATCCACATCAGCTGTCAGTGCAGTCGCTGGGTTTTGCCTTCACGGGAGAGCGGCATCGCAGGAAACAGTGCAACGAGAACTTAAACAACAAATTACAGTAGGGAAATCTACCAGGAATGTTTTCCTCTAAATCTATACTCTCCTGCCTCCCTCGTTACTTCCTGCACAAGTGGTTTCCAGAACTGTTCATCTTCTGCTGTCCTTTAGTCCTTTTTAACCACATGTACTGAGGGGAACACAGAGCCAGAATAATTCCCATTTTTCCTTCAGCTACTTATTAGCATAGCAAATCACTGACTGTGCACAGTTACAGTTCCAGGGGGTAATAATAATTCCACCTACAAGAAAATATTCTCAGAACTGATGTCAACTGCTTATATCTGTATCCATATCCTTCCTAAGAAAACAGATTTCAAGGCATGGGTTTGTGAAAGAGAAAGGAGGATCTGATGCTTCCAGTACAGAGCCGAGAATCCAAGAATCATTGAGAATGAAAAAGACCTCCAAGATGGAGTCCAACCTGTGACTGATCACCACCTATCAACCAGACCAGAGCATTGAGTGCCACGTCCAGTCATCCTTTGGACACCTCCGGAGTTGGGAACTCCACCACTTCCCTGGGCAGCTCCTTCTAATGCTGGACCACCCTTTCCACGAAGAAATTCCTCCTAATGTCCAACCCGAAAGATCTGAAAGGGAATTAAATAACAGCAAAAGACCAGCTTCCATATGGCAACAGAGGAGTCAGTGTCTAAATATTTAGCTGTGTCCAGTCTAAACCTTGTGTTAGTCCTGGGCGGGAATTCCAGTGAGACTGTGCCGTGCCCATTTCCTCCGCGGCCCTGTCTGGCCACGGCCAATACGTGCAGGCAGGTAGGTGTGTACGAAGGTTTGGAGCTTCAGGAGCTCCTGAGGCACACAGGACCCCCAGGTACTGACGCTGCACACACTGGCTCCATGTACCAGTGTAAGCTGGGAGCCTCAGAGGGAGAACCCAAGGAGGCATGAAGGAGCTTTGTCAAGTCATCCCTTGGGTTTGAAGTTCCTGAGGCAGGAGACTGAGAAGAAAGCATCAGTATTCTCTGCTGCTGACAGCCTCCCTTGCATTTACCAAGGAGCCAGATCCCCCTGGAACACGGGAAGTTTTCTCTGGGACGCACAGCATGCTAAGCCCCTGGATCTGGCTTTTCACACTTCCTGAGAAATACAGCACCAACCTGACCCTGCACAAGCACAGCTACAGGTATTTCAGGAATATCAGCACCAGTCACCTACAGCATTTAAAGCCTTCTAGATTCACTAAGTGCCAACTTTGGACCAGAGATTCAGTCCGAGTTCCCTTTTGGTCACATCCATACCTTGTTACATCTTACCATTATAACCACTCCTTCAAACAGCTCTTTGTTCAATATGGGAGCCAAAAACTTCCCACAAAACCTCAGTCAACTCTTTGTGTGTGTACTGGAAGCTGCCACGGTTTGCACAACAGCAAAGATAAAATTTGGCTGTAGTAAACAATATGTTTTCTCCTAAATAGCCAGAATCCCTCCAGGAAGTTATAAAAACACTAGGTCTCTTAAATCATCTGTGCCACCAGATCTTCTCCTAGATGAGCTCTGTTAAGTGTGACCATATAAAAAATAAATACTGCTTACAATATTTGTTATCTAAAAAATATTTGCCGGTGGAGAAAATATTCCAGTGTAATCCTGTAAAAGCGAGATACTAATTTTCTTCACACTTCAGCAGTCTGAAGGAACACAGGGCCTGCCATCCCCTCAGTAACTAATGAGAGGCAAAGTTATTTGCGTAGCCTGGGAACTTTACAAATACAAATTGGATTTTTTTTTTAATTTTTTTTTTTTTTAATCGGAAGGAAAGGGCGATTTCAGTTTTGCCAGCTACTTCATTTTCATTTTTGCAATTTTTGGCAAGTGGACCATGAGCTGGGGATAAGTGACTGTAGTTTGTCTAAGACTAAATAAATATGTGCTTTACGACCCTCCTGCCACCACCACCATTGCATTTTAATGCCAGCATTACCATTCATCTGAGCAACGGCTGATACCGGGGCTCGCTAACAGCTCCAGGGAAGAAAAAAGAGCAGTAAGATGAGTAAGAATAGCTTTATTTTCTTGTATACGCCTGTTCCGGGGGAAGATGACCAGGCAACATGAAAGGAAATGCATTTTGGGAATCTCAGAATTAATACCAGGTTCTGCTTCTTTCAATAATAGGATCCAACAGAGACAAAACTGTTTCTGCTGGCAGAGCTCAGAAATCCATATAACCAAACCCAAAACTCCCTACAACACTGAGAACAAGGCTCTGTAGAAATAGAGCGGATGTAAAAGCACGCTCAGATTTACACCAACAGTCCTGCCTGCACAGGAAGCTCCTCACAGCCTTCCTGCTTCCCCCCACAGCAGGTGGAAGCACAGGAAAAAGCCACAGTGTTTGATGGAGTTAAAAGGTGTTTGGCCAAGACACGATGAACCATGAACCGTATGCCCAAGGGGACATTACTGACCACCAGAAGGATTTATTTCCATGCGATCAGAGACCTCTTCAGAAGGTCTTGTGCACCGTCTTCAAGAAATTTTCGGCAACGGCGGTGCGACAAATGACCCCGTGAAACTGTGTTATATGGGATGCTGGGGGTTTGTGTGGTAGCACTGAGCAGAGAGTGCTTTTCCTAAGGATGATCATGGCACCTCTCTAGCCAGTGTGTCCTCCTACCATAAATTTTTTCAAGCACTGCCTGATGTTTTCTCATATTTTCTTTCTCAAAGCAGCCAGCGGAGAGTCTTTAACCCAGCAACCAAATACCCACGCCTCAGTTCACAGCTCTGTGTCTGTTTAACAGAAAACACCTATTCTTAAAAGAGCAATGTTGTATGTCAAACTCTAATTGCAGTTTTGACAGAGAGGACGTTTATGCAGATCATAATTTAGTAACAATACCATGTTCTACTCTCAGTTTAGAGACTTTCTGCCTTGTCCTGTAGGGGCATGGAAGGATAGGACAAGTGGAAATGGCTTTACACTGAACTCAGAGATCCTTGTAGGTCCCTTCCAGCTCAGGATATTTTGTGAAGATCGCTCACCTCCACAGTCAGACCCAGGAAATCTTCAGAAAAACACCAGTTCTAAAGCAGCAATGAGTATTTTAAAAGGCAACAAAATAAGCGAGGCTACTTAGTGTAGTTATGTCAGAAGTTTGAGAAGTTGATTTAATATGCTGTATTTTTAAGAGCACAGTTTCATCATAGTCATTTTTATGAAAGGAAGAAGCTTTGGCTCACTTGATTTGTTTCTGTCAAATCTACTGTAACTCTTAGAGGTGATGGAATGAATGATATTTAGTGAAACTGCTAAAGCAGTTCCACGTATTGCATTAACCCCAAGCAGTGCTGCAGAATATGTCAGATCCTGTTCTAGCAGACCATGTCCCTGAGCCATCCGAACTGTAAATCACTATAGATTTGGTGTTATTGCTTGCCTACACCAGAATCCAAAGTGCCAGAAGAGAGTACTGGGCTGAGCAGTTATTTTCTTACCTGAACAGCAACACTGATGAAGGGGAAACTGCACAGTAACTTAACATGACAGCACTGGAATGTTTCCTTTTCTCTAAATCTGGGGTTTTGTTTGCGATACTGAGCCTACTGGACTGGGTCAAGGTTCTCCCATCACTGGGGGAAAGACCTCACCTTTAGTGGTTGGTTTAGATGAAGCTGATGATCTCAATGAAGATTCAGCCAGCACTCAGGCCGCAAAGTTCTGAGATCCCTCTGATATCACCCACTGATATGAGTGACAGTGACCAAACCCACCCTATTCTGCAGAGGTGAATCTCAGCAGGAGATTCAGTGCTGCCTGTCCAAAATCAGCTCCAAATCAAATTTCCATAAAAAGGGAAGAGAACGTCTCCATCCAGAGTTTAGACACAATAGCTGCCGAATTTGGAGTGAGAATACTTTAAAAGCGTTATCCCTATCTCCAGAAGGATCTTCCAGCTCTGATGCACTATCCCAAGTGGGCATCGATATCATGAACCACAACAAAGCTCCAAATCCTTTTTTCACGACATTCCTAAACTGTTTGCTCCACCCTGATTCACTTTAGGAAACTGATAAGACAGCTGTGAAAATACACCACGTAAAGCACTCTCGTGTTACAAACCTGTTGGCAGAATTTGCTCTTTTTTCCTCCCAAGGGAATAAAGATTGTTGTTTATCCCACTTTCCAGAGGACCTATGAACCAAAACATAACCTTCTCTTAATACCCAGAACTGGAATTGTTCAGCAGGTGTGGACTGCTAGAACATTTTGGCTTGTGAATTGGCAAAGCAGCTGCCTCCGAAACGCGTGTGAGATACACCAAAGAATTTCTCGTACTACAAAAGAGATCGGGATCTTTTCTTTCATGAAAATGCTCATCATTGTCACTGTTCCTCTTCAGCATCTACTGCTACCACCACTGCACTTGTCACCGACAGCTCCCTCTCACCTGGCAGTAGCTGTGAAGGTCTGCAGAGCTCGGGGGCTCACCCCACTGCAGCACCCAGAACACTTAATGCCATTTTTTTCCAGAATGGTGAATACTAAAGGCAAGGACACAAACTGCAGCTTCCTAGGCCTGTTACACTGTTCTGTTTGTACACCCTCCCTACACCCCTTCCCCTGCTCTGGTGTTGCACTGAAACATCTTCCTTACGCTCCTCGTGCTGCTGTCGGTGCCATCGCGCCGCTGTTGATTTACACAGCCCGGCACTGCCTGCGGTTCAGTAACGGATCCCTCTGCTACAGGCCTCGGCACCCTGTGAGGTGGCACAGGAATCACAGAATATCCTTAGCTGGAAGGGACCCGCAAGCATTGTCCAGTCCAACGCCTCTCCTTGCACAGGGTACCCCAACAATCTCAAGCCGTGCCTGAGACCGATGTCCAAACACTCCTTTGAGCTCCGATCGAGATCTGATCGCTATGTCCTCTCGCAGGGATCCTGAGAAAGAGAATTTGGTGGCTGGGTACTGAAGCGGAAGAGATGTACTAGAAGTGCTCTGTTGTTTCGTCCCTAGGAAGGATTTCTATGTGTAAGTCCCTATGGGAATAGTATTGCTTTCCTCAGCATCCCATCCTCGTTGCTTTTGAAGTCCACAGAGGACAGTAAGTGAGAGGAACTGGTGACGGGTGCCTCTCCAGAGCCTTTCAGGGGGCTTCTTCTCTGAAAGAGGGTGATGGGATAGACCAAACCACTCTGTACACAACCATCACAGTGAGTGCCTGGCACTCTAGAAGGAGCTCAAGGCAGAAAAATTCAGACCCCCACTGGAACCTTTCAGCTCATGCCTAGAGCTTTGCCATGCCATTTTTTATCATGAATATCTGTTGTGTAACAGCAGTTACTTTGCAGCTAATTTTTTTTAAGGTAAATCGTATTTGAACAGAATCAAAAATAAGCAGGTTCTAAAATATCTGCAGTGCTGGGGCTGTGCCAAACACCCACAGATTCTGTACCCTGTACTCAAGCCTTGTCAAGTAGCTCAGCACATCTTTATTCTAATCATTTACTTTCATTTTATGCCTAACAGAGAATTGTCCTGATTACTCAAGCAAAGCACAGCAGGAAAAGCACAGAAAACATTTGGTCAGCTTTGGGTCCTCGGTGCTGCGCTGGCGGAGCTCGAGCCTCCACAGCCCCTTATGGTGAAAGATTTCGGTGTTTGTGCACTGATCACATAGCTCTTGACTCTTCCACTAAATCTTTTCAATAATAAGCAGAGAGGCAGTGAGAGCTGCAGGAGGTTATAGAGTGACTTGAGTAGATGAGAAAGGCCAGGGGTCATCTCTCCAAACTTCTCAAACACGTTTACGAGTAGCCATAAAAGCCCAGAGGTGAGTTTCCTGGGACAGAGACTACATGCACCCAGGTGAGGCACCAGGTAAAGGCAACCCCACGTGACCTGCTCCTCACCACGTGCCCCCAGCTATGCTGACCATGCCCAAACCATCCTGCATCCACACTGCCTCTTTTATATTCCCTTTTAATACAGGAAAAATCCATAACCTGACAAATGCTGATAGCACAATCCCAAATCTCCATATTTACATACCGGAGTGCTACTGTTATTGACAGAGCCCCTCTCCAGTGGCTGCCATCAAACCAGTCATTTATTCAGCCAACACTATTCAAATACAGATTGTTTGTTCAGTTGCTGCTGACATTTCCTGTAGTTTGTTTAATCCACCCCAGGGACCCCGATAGGGCAGAGGGGGCATATTCACCCCTGGTGGGAGATCCCACTGCCTGTCACAACTCCCCCAGACATTCCCACTTGGTTATGAAACAAGAGGTAATTTTAGCAGCATTCCTTTTGTTTTTTTCTCTGTTTAGACAACAAAAGTTAAACCTTCTGAGGAAGCTTTCAGAGCTCACTCGCCATTAACACCCGGAGTGCTGCATCCAGCCCTGGGATCCCAGCGCAGGAAGGACACTCACTTGGAGTGAGTCCAGAGGAGGCACCAAGATGATCAGAGGGATGGAAGAGCTCTGCTCTGTGGAAAGGCTGAAAGAATTGGGACTGTTCAGGCTGGAGAAGAGACCGAGGGTGACCTGATTGTGACCTCCCAGTACCTGAAGGGAGCCTGCAAGAAAGACGAAGTGCCAAGACAAGGGGGAAAGGTTTTAAACTGCCAGAGGGCAGGGTGAGATGGGATACCGGGAAGAAATTGTTCCCTCCGAGGGGGGTGAGGCCCTGGCACAGGTTGCCCAGAACTGCTGTGGCTGCCCCATCCTCCGAAGTGTCCAAGGCCAGGTTGGACGGGGCTGGGAGCACCCGGTCTAGCGAAAGGTGTCCCTGCCCATGGCAGGGGGGTGAGACTGAATGATCTTTAAGGTCCCTTCCAACCCAAACCATTCTGATTCTATGATACCACGAGCGATACGTTGACCTCATCAGCAGCAACATAGCTAAAAATCTTGGATTCTGGATCAGAGCGCTGAGCTGTCTGGACACGTGCTGAGGGCAGGAGCTGCCCATCTAGGAGATATTTGCCTTTCTGCCAACACTTTTTTTCACACGCAGTAAAGGTTCTCTCCTTTTTTGTTGCTTCCCACTGGTTTTCCGGATGCTATTTTGCTGAGTGTTTGCCACAGATCTGTCCAGAACTGTAAAAAAGCCAAAGGTTTTTACACCAGCCATCGAGCCACGTCTGCCACAGCTCTACTGGAAGTATCCCAGCTTCACGCTGGGGCTTTGACAGCTCAACGTAAACACACAACTGCAGGCATGCAGGTTAAAGGACTAATGAACAGAGAACAGCTGGAGACACGAGTCCAGTGCAGCGTTACCTCTGCTTTACACACCGAGTTATTCCTGTGCGGTCAGGCTATGGAATTCCTACGGCAGTAACACACATGTGGTTGGTGCATACTTGGCCCTATGTAAATAACCCAACAAGCGATGGAAAAGAAAATGAGGCACGTGGCAAGGACAGCTCAGGCCTAAATGATGAATGAAATCAAACAGGAGCCTCAATTCCTTCATTTCCTAAACTCGAATCCTTGGCTTTGCAATTCTAACATCATTTTCATTTAATGCTTAATGCTATTTCCTACAGTCTCTTGGTTTGTCGTTTAGAGGAATAGGAAAAGCAAATGCTCCATCCCCAATAGGATAATTTGAATGTGTCAGAAAATTTCGACAGAAGTATTATTATTAGGAAAGTAAGATTAAATTTAATTGCAACTTTTTTAGAAAAATAAGATTTCAATTAATTTAATTTTCTTTAATTTCAACTGTACTTGGAACAAGATTGCTCCAAACATGTTTCCAGGCTTTTGCAGAGTGAGCTTTCCCTACTGACATACACGCACGCTTCCCTACAATTTGCCAAATTTTTCCAGTTGGAAGACAGTAGAAATATGTGGGAAACGCTGTCAAGCTTTGAAACACTTTCCAAATTAAAATGACTTTCAGTTTTGAAAGTAACACTTACCAGGTGTTAAGTATTTGATGGGTTCATTTTTAAAATGACTGTATAACCCTGAGGCTGTTTTTAGGCTATTTGGGTACAAAAAGTCAGGTTCCAGATCCAAAGAAGCTCCAGAGCTCTTCAAGACGAACAGCCACCTTTCTAGAAATGGAAAAGAGAAGACCGTTTGCAGGAGAGGACATCAGCACCTTCCAGTTTCGGCTGGACCGTGGGGTCGGAGAACGCCCACCTCTGCAACACACAGATCCGGGTTGTATTGCTCCAGGGGAGGTTCAGGCTGGACATCAGGAGGAATTTTTTCGCAGAAAGGGTTGTCAGGCATTGGAAGGAACCGCCCACGGAGGTGGCGGGGTCCCCATCCCTGGAGGTGTCCGAGCAACGACTGGAGATGGCACTCAGCGCTCTGGTCCGGTTGACGAGGTGGGAGTCGGTCACAGGCTGGACTCGAACTCGGGAGGTCTTTTCCATCCCCAGTGATTCTTGGATTTTCTTAAAGCACTGTGCTAAGAGACATAATAATTTAAGAGCAGCTGATGCGTTGTTTTCTTTAATCAAATCAAGCGCAGATCTATGCGATTACACGACAAATTATGCAGCAATAATATGACCCTGCCATAAAAATGGAAAATCAGTGGGCAGTCCGTGAACTCAAAGTTTTCCTGAAAAAACAACCCGTAAATATCTGCAGGGAAAGCAGCATCCTTGGAAAACAATGATTCATAAAGGTTTCGTTTTCTTTCCTTGCCATCCTGAGCAGAATGAGGAGCTAACATGGGTAGCAGCTGCTTAGCATGTTTGTCTTACACCAACTGCTTCACATCTGAGAAAAGGAATCCTTTAACACGTGGCAGATAAATATTTGTCCTGGCTCTTTTTTTTTAATTATTTTCCCTTGGATGAAGCACTCTCATTTCCAGTCGCTTATTTCCCGTGTGTCCTGGCTTTTGATGTTTTGTTTCTCTTGCTCAGGATTCATTAAATCAACACTTTGCCATAAAGAGATTCCCAAATAACCTGGAATGTGGTCAGATGATCATGGGGGAATGGATCAGCAGAAACAGAGAATACAGCATGTAAATATAATTCAGCCACAGGTGTATGTCTGAGCAGGACAGCACAACCCAGAAGGGGGAAGATGCTGACCTACAGCTGGATGCTTTAATCTAATGGCATAATATACAGAATAAAGTCAGAAAAGGTTTTCCACACCAATCACCACCTGGCATAGCTGTGTTACTGCCGAACAAATATTTCAAAATAAACTCAGAGGGTCCCAATTTACCAGATGTTTGGCATATTTTTTGAAATCCGGTTCTGACTCTTCAGAGGGAATGCGGGCAGAAGAATGACAAGGAACCCAGCACTACAGATGTGCTCATACAGACACAAGGCCTTCTCCCACTTGAAGCAGCATTAACTCACGGCATAAACAGAATGAAAGTTCTACAGTAAATAGAGGCACGACCTGCTTTATACAGACAGGACACCTTCCCACACCCTTATTTCAGCTTTGTTTCTTCATAGAATCTTAGAATATCCTGAGCTGGAAGGAACCCACAAGGATCATCAAGTCCAACTCCTGGCCCTGCACAGGACACCCAAACAGAAAGAGGCAACAGGAGGGGAATTGAGTATTAAAAGCTTCATTCTGTCCAAGAGCTGAAGGCAGCCCCCAGTGGTTTAAAACACAAGAGCAATCCAAAGCTGTACCGTCATCGCTGTAAGAGGTGACTTTAGTGCCGTCACATCCCACAGCACATGGGAAAGGACGGCCCTGCAGAACATGTGCTAGCACAGCTCCTCAGCCACTGATCTTAATCTTTCTCTTCTCTTTCCTATCTGGAGCTGATATTCCTTTCCTAGAAGTAATCATGGAAACATTCAGGTTGGAAAAGACCTTTAAGGTCATCAACTCAACACCACCATGTTCACCACTAAACCATCTCCTCGTGTGCCACATCCTCACGTTTTTCAAACACTTCCATTGTAAACAGTGTACGATATTCAGGCCTGAAATGCAGTATATATGCAGCTGTCATTTTCCCACAAATGTACAGATTTTTTGCAATTGATCCATTTCAAATACGACAGCAATTTGCAAAGCATATTCGTACTTCATCGTGTTGGCGTTGAATCTTTAGCCTCGCTGTGATTGAATATTTAAAATGAAAGTAATATATTAATTGTTGACTTTAATTCATGGAACAGTTTGAGTTGGAAGGGACCTTAAAGTTCATCCTGTTTCAACCCCGTGCCTTGGGCAGGGTCACCTTCCACTAGAGCAGGTTGCTCCGAGACCCATCCAGCCTGGCCTCGGACATTTCCAGGGATGGGGCAACAATTCATTGCAACGCTACCCTTTATAATCTACCAACTATTCCGGCAGAATCCCTCCAGAAGTATAACACAAACCAGATTTTAAACTGGATTTGCAGCCCTGGTCATTTGCAGGCAGTCGGAATCCACTCACGTACATGCAGACTGCAGATAAATGGGAAATTGTTACCTTCAGAGCTGTCAGTCCATCACTAGCATTTACTGCAAAAGATTAAAACAACCAATTACAGCTGAGAACAGACTGGGCTGAGGCCATGCAGGTACAGACATTTAGAATCCACTCTGCTTCAGTGAGGCTGCGACACACACACGCACCCCTCATTAAAATTACACTGGTCCGTTACTGTGAGGGTGATAAAAATCTCTTCTCTCAAAACAACAGAGATCAGCTTTCACAATCCATTTGGTAAATAGGCGGAACGTGAAATTACTTACCCTGACAATGAGCATTCTGGGGGGACAGTACACGCACAGCATAACATAACAGGAAATTCTAGGTAAGAGCACGCAGGGCATTATTAAGTGTCACCATTTGTTAGTGCCGACATATGGGACTAATTACAGTCCCTTCGGGGTCGATGTTAAGTTTGTCATTTTTACAAGGATTGAGTAATGTTAAATATCACTGTGGGCGGGTATGATTGTTATTTAAAAGAAAATTGATACGAGATACATAGGGTCATGTCTACGGTTGGTGTAACAAGCCGGTACTGCCTCTTTCAGGACAGCAGAGTGATCCCAAATAAAACCGTAGCATCGCCACGGGTTGGAAGTGACCTTAAAGATCATTTTGTTCCAACCCCCTGCCGTGGGCAGGGACACCTTCAAGTAGATCAGGTTACTCAAATCATCTAGGAGCCTTCTTGCTGTATCCGAACAAATTCCCACATGCCGCTAAAAAATCCTCCAAACCCAATAAAAGCTGTGCAGCCAAAAATAGTGTTTACATCTGCCTCAAGAAGCACAAGCACAAATTAATCTTGGGCTTTGAGATACATGAATTCTGTGGCCAAAGTTAAGGGCTTGCCCTTGAGTTCAGAATATCCATTAAATGGACCATCAGCATCTTCATGATTTCTTATACTTTACTAATTCACACCCTTCTCCACGCGCGGGATGTTACCAAAACCCCTCTAAGTACCGGGGAGATAAAACTGAAGGAATGAGAAACTAGGAGAAACTTCCAAAGAGCTTTTCAACACCTGCATTTCGGGAGGCTTGTCCTGGAACACAACACTGGATCAGCTGCAGACCTGGGAAGCAAAGGATGCAGCTCTTTCCACCCAGGCAGATGGTCTGCCTTTAATTATTCTTCAGCAGCACACGTCGAATACAACTTTTTTTTTTTTTTTGAGATAAATGGACTGTTGTCTTTGCCTTCCTATGAATGTTCCCACACTGAACATTCATGTGAGAGAAACCGTGGAGGGGGAGGTCCCCACAAAATAGGGATCTTTCTGTAGTACTCCAAAGCAATTATTTCACATCAAAAAGGCCAAAGTTGACAAAATGAACATACAATCAAAATCCTGGGCAATATTAAAAACCACCGGCTGCATTTCCTAGTTATGGGAGCATAGGAGTGGGTTGCTTGGTAACAGCTCCTGCCACGATCTG
This sequence comes from Dryoscopus gambensis, assembly GCA_013389985.1. Taxonomy (NCBI): domain Eukaryota; kingdom Metazoa; phylum Chordata; class Aves; order Passeriformes; family Malaconotidae; genus Dryoscopus; species Dryoscopus gambensis. The sequence goes on along the minus strand of WEIT01028312.1, from coordinate 4,636 downwards.
CTCAGAAATCAGCCATAAAAGCAACTCCCATGCCATTGCAGCGTTGCTACAGCAACATGCGCAAGCGATGGATCCCGAGTTAGAGACACACCTTAAGCAAAAATATGTTTCCTGTCATTTTAAACACTTTCCAACCCATAAATACGTGGTGTCTGCCGTTCTGAGCAGCTCCCAGCAAGGCTGGCTCCCAGGGGCTTTGTCAGCATTCGCATCGGTTGAGAATTTGTACGTGTAGGAATGCAATTAGCAAGGGGGAAGAAAACCAAACCGTGATGTCTGCAGCCCTGGAGTGCAGCACTTCATCAAACACCGAGGTGCTGGCATAGCAGCCGTGTCACTGCAGTCCCACAGGGCATTCGGGAACAGAGGAGGGGTTTCTCCCTGTAGATGCGAGCTGCGCTGAGGCTGCAGCAGGGACAGCGTGTGCCAGTGGGGCTGTGGCTTGAAAAATGCTTCAGGGGCTCAGCAGAGATGCCACAGGCCCGCCTGTGCCACGCGCGGGTGTCATCTTCTGCCCGCAAGAGACATCTGCGGCAGACCGGGGCTCTGCTGCCTCTCAGCCCACGGGTAGAGTCCTCATGGGCTAGAGGTAAAGCCTGACATAACTGACCAAGCAGGGAGGACCTACTTTGCAGGAGGGCAAATCACACCTTTGGATGATTGACCATGAATTTGCTCTCCAGGACCCCCAAGTGACACACGATAAACAGCTGCGGTGGAGATACCTGTGCACGAGACACCCACTTCTGACCTGAGAACTTGTCCTGCTGCTCTCTCAGCGCCTCGCCGTGCGCAGCCATAACCCAGTTACATAGAATCATGGAACGGTTTGAGTTGGAAGGACCTTAAAGCCCATCTCATTCCACCCCTGCCATGGGCAGGGACACCTCCCAGTATACCGGGCTGCTCCGAGCCCCGGCCAGCCCGGCCTCGGACGCTTCCAGGGATGTGGCAGCCCCAGCTTCTCTGGGCAACCTGGGCCAGGGCCACATCACTCTCACAGGGAACAATTGCCTTCTGGTATCCCATCTCACCCTGGCCTCTGGCAGTGGAAAGCCATTCCCCTTAGTTCTGTCACTCCAAGCCCTTGTCCAAAGACCCTCTTCAGCGCTCTCAGAGCCCTCGTAGGCACTGGAGGAGGCTCTAAGGTCTCTCGAAGCCTTCTCTGCTCCAGGCTGAATACTCCCAGCTCTCTCAGTCTCTCTCCATAACAGAGGTGTTCCAGCCCTCTGATCATAAAAACCAACTAAAGAGCTGCCATATCCTAAAAAAACAGTCCGATGGGGGAGAACTTTACCACAACCACGTAGAAGAGTAAGTTTATTGACTCCCAGGAGTAAGTCTTTACCCTGAAATGAAGGAGTTCAGACAGTCAGTTTGCAGCATGTCAGCCTTAATCCAAAGTGCACTTTCTTGGCTCCGGCAGCTGCTGTCCATGACCTCTCCTCCACACAGAGATCCTGCCATTAAACCAGACACTTACTTTGACAGGGAGCTTCACATTTTAAAGTCAGTCAGTGCCAGTGTACAGCAATGTCAAGGCCGCGTTCATCTCACTGGCGGTGCCAGATCCTCAGGCGAGTACCAAGTGCAAATGATGAGCACAGACAAAGAGCTCCTCTGTCTGTGCTGTGACACGCCAGCGACCGGCAGCCAAGCACGAAGGGGGTTAACAAAAGCCGAATTCTTTTTCTCTGAAAATGTCTAATATGGCCTCACAAACCAAAATTATAAAATAATTACACTCCGCCTTGAGCTGAACACAAAAAGGTTATTCACTACAAAGCCCTAGCAACCATCTTAGCCTTAAAGGAAAAGAAAGCAGACTGCCAAAGCAGTAATGAAATGACACACAACTGCTAATTTCACGTCTGTTTTTCAGAGGTCTGTAATAATAACCAGTAATTCCTTACAAAGCATCCATTCTTGCTCCCTAATTCCCACCTAAGGATATTAAAAGCCTTAACCGTTCCCTGGCTGTATCTTTTATGAAGAAAACGTCCACTTTGTGCTTTAAGTATAGATATACTTATTTTTTTTTAAGGGAAAAAATCAAATTTATAAGGTTCTATAAAGTGGTCAAGTGAGTCCAAAGGGCTAAGCAGGACCAGCAATGACACCCGGACTGTGGCCCAGCGTGTGGCAGTTCGGTGGCCTCAGCACGGTGCTCCAGAGCAGAAGGCCACCTTGCAGAGCCTTGACAGCTCTGAGCAGAAAAGAATGAGACCTGCACTAAACAAAGCCGCACAGGTTTATGCTGTAATTAGCTGAAAATACAGGATTTCACCATCATCATTTGCGTGTCTTCCAAGAGGCCGTGTATTTCTTACCAAGTAAGCAGAGATCTGAAAGTAATAGCAAAGGCAGGCAGGATTAGGAAAAAGTCCTCTAATTGTGCCTCAACACAATGTTACCGCATAATCACAAAGAATTCGGTTCCAGGAGCAGAAACCCTTGCGCAGCTCCTGTGATCAGCCATTTGGGAGAAGGAACTGCCTCGAAACACTGATCCTGCTGTCTGACTCGGGATTGACATTAATAGGTCTACCGGTCTCACCCAGCTGCTCTGATGTAAGTAGGAATAAACCGGGCTACAGAGATACTTGCTGCGTCAGAAATACACCAAACATATTCACGTAAGGTCCCTACTCGACGCAAACAGATGCAGGCACACAAACGCTGTGAGATTAAACAGGAGGAATTTCGGCGAGCAGCCACCAACAGATGGCTGCCACTCCTTGAGAATTTATCTGACGCTCACTCAACTCCTCAGCATCCAGCGCAGGGTCTGCTCTGGTTTGAGCTGGGGAAACCCCCAGGGTACTTGGGCAAGGCGGTGGCCACGCAGGTTCAGTCGCCGTTTGAATTCCTGGGGCTCCAGGACCGAGCTACTTGTTCTCTCTCCAAAGGAGAAGCCATGCTCTTCATCAGCGGGATGCAATGATCCAACCCTCTGCCTCAGCATCAGGTCAAACAACATCATCAGACCACCACCATCACCTTTAAGGTGTCCTCAACACTAACCGGCCCCTGAATGTATGGGTCTGGTCCTCAGGGCCAACTTCTGCCCGACGTGCCCGAGGAATTCCGAAAGGTGACCTATAGCGGAACACCGCGACCGCTGTCTATCGCTCTGTGCTGGCTAAAAAGCAATTCAATGAGCATTATATTTTTATTTACATCTGAAAGAGCTGAAGTAAAATATTCTGTGCAGGCTATGCATAAATACATGAAATGTCTCTTTCTTCACTGATGAACTATTGTGTGTAATGAAATTAATCTCATTTCACCAATGATAGGTCTGGTTTAATTTTGAAGCAGGGAAATTTATAAATGTAATTTGTAGAAGGAGGGGAGCCAAAATTCAAGAGATTCACTTTAAACCAATCAGGCAGTTGTTTTATTTATATAGCACCCTTCAGAAGAATTATCTGAAGGCACTTTACAAGGCAAAAATAACTCCACTTGGCAAACATCCAGGAGGGCGGTTGCCGCCGCTACTGCTGCTGACCGTGACTTCAGACACTGCTCGTATGGCAAACAAATTTCTTAAGGCTGGCTTTTTCCACCCAAATTTGCTTTGTATCCTAAAGTTACAACTACAGTCACTCCACGCAGGTATTTGTTGGGAGCTTAGGCACATGGCTTGTCTGTTGGCCAACCCCAGCTGGTCTGTGGGCTGACAACTCACCTGCTTCACCCATCTTTTGGGACAATAATATTCCGTCCTATGCTCCAGGGAGGGCTCTGATTTATTTCTGCATTTGAGGAGGACATGGGAGGGGACAGGAAGCCGGCTGAGCCCTTTTTGCATTCCGCGTGCACTGGGGTAACACAGGGCTGCATGTCCTGTAACAGAGGAACTGCAGAACAGAAGCTCTCACGAAGCTTTATAGAAAATACTCACACGGCGGCCTCAAAAGCAAAGTCAAGCTCCCGGAAACACAGCAGAGCCTCAGGAAATGCTGCGCTGACTTGTGCCAGCAAGCCCTGCATGCTTTCATTATTTATAGACAGCTGGAGCTGAGCACAGCAATGTGCACTAGGTAAAATGCAAGTACAAACAAGACACAAAAAAACTCCTCAACATCCACAGTGGTTTTAACGTTTGTTCGTCTCTCCTTTGTGTCGCTTTGTCTCCCCAATGTCCCTCAGTGTCCCTCAGTGTCCCTCAGTGTCCCCAATGTCCCTCAATGTCCCCCGATGTCCCTCTGTGTCCCCGATGTCCCTCACTGTCCCACAGTGTCCCTCAGTGTCCGTTTGTGTCCTTCACTGTCCCTCACTGTCCCCAATGTCCCTTTGTGTCACCTTGTCTCCCCAATGTCCCTGAGTGTCCCTCAGTGTCCCCAATGTCCCTCACTGTCCCTCACTGTCCCTCACTGTCCCTCACTGTCCCCAATGTCCCTTTGTGTCGCTTTGTGTCCCCAAAGTCCCTCACTGTCCCTCAGTGTCCCCCAATGTCCGTCAGTGTCCCCGATGTCCCTCAGTGTCCCTCAGTGTCTCTCACTGTCCCTTTGTTTCCTTCAGTGTCCCTCACGGTCCCCAATGTCCCTTTTTGTGTCTTTTCCGGTTTTTTAAAAAATAGAATAAAAATTCCCTGTAACAGCTCCCAGCGCCCAACCACGGCCCCCCACTG
>WEIT01028311.1:0-19345 GCA_013389985.1 Dryoscopus gambensis | reverse complement strand
GGGATTCCAGCCAGTGAGGACCCTGACAGCCACAGCGACGGAACTGCACCAGTGCCTAAAAGAACGACAGGGGGCGAGGTTAAGCAAAACTGTAAATAAATATGCATCAGTGTCTTGGGTTGCAATATGTAACCAAAAATGTGTATTCTATTTTCATCTGTTGAAACTGGTTGGAAGATATTTTTATCTCTTGTAACTCCAGGGGAAGGAGGGCGGGGGCCTTCTGTTAATGGGNGCCACATCTGCCACTCCAGGAGGACTTATTTTGGACTGCTCCCAACATCCTGACCAACAGGGTGTCAGGTCGTATTCTGACTCTGCCAGAGTTTCTGGGATTATTTGTTTGTTGTTGTTTTTTGCTTGTGGGGTTTTTTCCCCTCTGTACCACTACCTTTGTAGTTTGTAATATTCTTAGTAAAGAACTGGTATTCCTATTCACATATCTTTGCCTGAAAGCCCCATAATTTCAAAATTATAGCAATTCGGAGGTGGGGGGTTTACATTCTCTATTCCAAGGGAGGCTCTGGTTTCCCCTGGCAGTTACCTGTCTTCTAAACCAAGACAATCAGGCTGATGCAATTGAAAGGGTGTAAAAGATGAGACCACCATTTTGTGGTCGAGCCTCTGGCATCGTGTCATGCTCCCAGAACTGCCTCCTTTTTCTTTGCTGATTTTTTAAGTTCTCAATAAAATTTTAATAACTCATTTCCATATTGAATCTGGGTCATTTATAACAGAGTTGCTGTCCCTGACCTCCAGTGCCTCCAGCTCCTGCTGCAGGCCCAGACAGGACTGGGCTGCACTGCAGGGCTGTACATGGGACATGGATTTCAGTGCTGGGAGAGGCAGAGAAGGAGCAGATTCAAGCAAGGCTGTGCCTGGGACAGGCTGGGTGCCACAGGAGCTTGAGCAGGGTGTGGGAATGTGAGAAATGAAGCCCACTCCTCTTTTTGGGGTTTTATAAATTTAATAAGGGACAATAGGGGACACAGGTCACTTAAAGGAAAACCACAGTGCTGGGCACGTGGCTCACAGCCAGAGGCACACACACTTACACAAACTTCCCATTTATATGCTTTAACTTCATGCATATTAATAAACCACAATGCCTATGCATAGTTTTTCTGAGAACTAATTTGCATTTCCTTAGAAGGGATTAACATAGTTCCTCCCCTGATCTGCCTTTTTAGAGCATGTGTAATGTGATCATGGAAGTCTTCGGAGGTCTTCTTTGATGAAGGCTCAAGGTCTACATTGCGTATGAGGTTTTCAACTTTGCCTTTGGTGCAAGCGCAGTTATGGTGTTCCTAAGTCTTTCTTGATCCAACCAATTTAAATTCTTTACTTTGTGACTAATTGGCTTCACTGTTGCCAGCTTCCCATTAGCACATCCTGTTGCTTCCATATCTAGCTATACTTGTCTATTTTTGAGATTATTCACTGGGCGATTTTCCTTTTGTTTAAGCATTATGCGAATAATTAACCATATACTAGCTATTACATTGTATAGAAAGTTATGATTCAGGTTATATAGGTATAGGAAGTTACGATGCAGGGTATACGGGTATCTTATAACTCCAGCTATATAAGCACCTTGTAACTTGACCCCAGGTATAATGTTAACTAGCTAATATCTGCATAGCGAAGTTATTCTTAACGTATTTGCACATAGTATTTCCTAACATATTCTGATACAGAATATTTCTTACATTTCACTACCCACGAAAGCCAATGCTATAATAGCTGTTTATCACAGGAAGAAGGCAGGTGCTGGGAATCCCCCAGGAACTGGCCATTCCTCAGCCAAACACAGCTTTTTGTTTGCAGCAACAGCAAGGGAGGACAGAGGGACATCAGGAAAGCTCTGGGAGCTCCCAGGGTCAGAGGGAGGTAGGGAAATGGGGCCGTGGGTAAAGTCTGTAAGGGAACCAGCACAGGCCCAGGCCAGGAGAGCTGCAGTGGGGATGACCAAAGGCCTTGCGGGGCTGGGACCACCCCCTGCCCACAGCAATGAGATTTGTGTCCCCTGGCTGTGGCTGCTGTCCCTCGCACTGAGGCCCGTGAGCAGACACCAGTTCCTGCCAACCCCAGGGCCTGTGGCCTCCTCCCCCAGCCCACAGAGCTTTGGAGGGCTCCTGCTGCTCTCCTGCCCTCCCCATCCCACGTCCCACTGCTGCAGGACAGCCACGAGCATCCTGTGAGGCCAGCGATGCCATTTCCAGGGGATGGGCTCAGGGCTTGGCTGTGCTGCTTGGCCAAGCCCAGGCAGGGCTTTCACAGCCACATTGCAGAGTCCATTTCCCACCTGGAGTTGGGGGGGCCTCTGAGTTCCTGCTTCCCCAGCCCCAGGGACGCTCTCCTTGCCTGCTCATTGCCCCCACGGTCTCCTGGCAGGGATGGCTTCAGTGGGGGCTGCTGACATCCTCAGCAACTTGGAGGTTGCTGCTGAATTTTACTTCTCCAGAGGCTTGTTCAGCCTTCAGCTCTTCAGTTCAGGAATTCAGGGCCAAAGGATCATTAACATTCAAAACACCCTAACAAGACAAGCCCCCGGGAATCATTTAGGTCTTTAATTCTTTTGTGGTTAATGAGACCAATTCCGGAAGTGTTTTCAAAGTGAATGTATGGGCCCAGGACAGCTGGCTGAGGTTCACCAAGGCCAAGGGCCAGCTCCTGCCCTGGGCTCACAACCACCCCAAATCCCTGGCTGGGCCCTGCCCCTGACCCCACAGCCTGTCCTGTTCCCTTCATCCCTCCACTGCCAGGGACTTTCTGGGACAGGGCAGCTCTGCTCTGGGTATGGAGGGAGGTCCAAGTGCCACCACTGGAGTGGGAGCCACAACTCATCAGGTTTGTGTCCTTTGGGGTCAGGAACTGGTGACACTCAGAGGCACAGAAAGTTTCTCTTCATGGCCCACACAAAAAAATGTAAACATAATACAATTTATTAAACATTGAAACTCTTCCCTCAGCAGTGTGAGACATCCCAGCAACATCTGACGTGTCCAGCATCCACCAGGGATTTCCATACAGCAACAGTTTCAGACAAAGACATAAGAAAAAGTGATTCTAAAAGATATAAACACAATTAAGATGTCGACTGATGAGTTATTTAAAGTTCTGACAGACTGGGAAACTCCCTGAAGCTCAAAGTGTGAAACCAGTCAAGGGAGAGGCATTGGATTGACCAGAGAGCAACTGGAGGAGGGAATCTGGGAGCAATGGCAATGACACAGATCCAGCTGGGCTGGTGAAGAGATGTCCTTAGACACGGTCATTTAAACAGGAGAGGTGGAAACACCTGAATGAAGAGGGACATGAAATAATGGACAGATGAGTGGTAACACAAGTAGAGGGGAAGATCAGTATCTCTTCTTCTGCCATCAGTACACTTCCAGCAAATTCCTGTTCCCTCTCCTGGTGGGGAAACATTGACATTTCTTAAAAGTACTCAAATGACCCAGCTAATGAGGATGTGCTCGTGCACCTTGCAAGCTGCAGGTCCCCTCCAGCCCCGGAGGGCTCCTGTCCCATCAACATCTGCTCTGCTCCAGTCTCAAACAGGGACCAGCATCATCCTGGGATTTTCAGAGAGCTGAGGTTGGAAGGGACCTCAGCAAGTCTGCAGCCCAAAATGTCAGAATCTGGGTCAGCCCAAGGCTGGATTTGGTCTGGATTGGAAAATCTCAAAGGACAGGGACAGGGCAGCATCTCAGCACCTGGCTGAGCCCAGGGGAACAAAGGTTTCCTCCTGCCCTGGCTGAACCTCCCCTCTTTCCCCTTCCACCCACTGGCTTCTGTCTCCCACCAGGCGCCCCGGGGAAGAGCCTGGCTCTGAGTTCTCCATCCCCTCCTTGCTGGCACTGCCTCAGTCTCCAAACCACTGAGTCCAGGCATCTCAGCCTCCACACACTGATCCTGTACTTGAGGTCTCTAAGCCCCATCATTCTGGGTTCTTTTTTTACCAACTGCTTCTCCACAGAGCTGCAAATACCTACTTACACCACGTCAGCATTTTCATCTCACCTAATTCCCAACATTTCCATGAAAATCAAAGAATTGCCATACCAGGGACATAAATTGCCATATTTTTGGAGAAAAAAATTCAAAGTTCAAAAGATCTAAAACAAGTCAGAGAATGTTCCAACATTTCTGCATGAAAGATTCCTCAAGTGGGTCAGGGGCAGAGTCTCCCAGGATGGCCCCACAGGTGGGGATGGGGTTTGTGCCTCTGGGTCTGAGACCCATGGAGGTCAGACAGAAAGAGCTTTTTCCAGGCTTCCTGTGGGATGCCTAGAAAAGGATACAGGAAGGGAAAGGAAGGGATCATCGTGGTTTGTAGAGGCACAAGCATGACAAAACAGAGAGAAAATGGGATGGAGGGAGCTGGTAGCTCTGCATCTCATCCTGCCATGGCAGAGCACACAAACAGCCCCTCCCTGGGTCCCTTTCTCCACTGACTGGGCTTTGGCCTGGCCTGGAAACCTCCCGAGGCCCCTCCCAGGAGAAGTCCCTGTGCATTTCCCTCCCCCATGGCTCTGCCCTGCCTGCTCCAGCAGCTGTGGGGCAGCAGAACTGGGGCAGTGCAGGGACAGGGCTGGCTCCAGCAGGGGCCATGGAGCTACTGCCAGGAGGTGACAGCAAGGACAGTTTGCAAAGGGAAAATGTAGAAACGGTGACTTTGTTCTTTTTAGGTAGGGAAAGCTTGGCTGGAGCATGTGAGGAGGGTGGAAGACGAGGGGTGTTGGGTGAAACAGGGGATGTTCAGCCTGGAGATGAGGACAGATTTTTCCCTGGCTGCAGGGCTGGTGCAGAGCAGGGTGGCCATGAGCCCAACCGGCCTCCCCGTGTGCCAGGGCCAGTCGGGTTGTGTAGCAGAGATGCCCCAGAACCAGACCCCAGGGGGGGCCTCTCCCTCCTGCCTCACTCCTTCACTTCCCCAGGGATGGAATTCCCGTTCTGTGGGGTCTATGGTGTGCTGGGTGACCTCACAGTGCTTCCTGGCCAGAATGTCTCCTGAGGGCCAGCCCGGCTGCTGCAGTGGGAGTGACCCCACAGCCATCACCACTCCAGCCCTGTCCCCTGGGCCTGGCTCTCCCCTTTCCTCTGCTGTGTCTTGTCTCTGCTGGGATGAGCAGTTTTGTGATTAATATCTTGTCCCCAAGTTATGGGGCCAATTTGCCTCCCAACTAGGCTCCTGGAGCAGAAGTGGCTTCACAAGCCACACGTGAACACTGCCAGCCAAAGGGCAAATGGGAAATTAGAGCAGGCTGTGGTTGGAAAGGGGCTGTGTGGACATGGGGCAGTACCTTTCTGGGGCCAGTGTGGGGCACAAGGGGTTGTAAAACACCAGATCTGCACAGAGCAGGTTGGAAACGAATTTGATCTGAGCATTTGCTGTATTAGGGACAGAGCCCCTGGGCTCAGTGTGGCTTGGTCTGCTCGTGGGTGTGGGACTTCACCCTGTGCACATTCCCATCTGTGCTCCTCTCAGGTATCTTTTCCAGAGCAGGGAGAGGGACCAGGATTGCTTTGTTGCTGTGGTGTGGGGTATCAGTTTATGATGTGAGAACATCGAGGGCAGTGAGGGTCATTTGGGATGTGTCTTCAGTGCTGCTCTCCTGCCCTGGCCTCGGGTGCTACCTCTGGGAATTCATTAATAATCATGCCCAGCCTGTGGGGCGAACAGGGGAGGATGATTTGGCCCAGATTTTCACCCCCTTCTCCTCCTTCAGGCCTGTTCCAACAGCTTTTGAGAATTCTGAATTCCCTCTAGATGTTAAGGAAAGCCTGTTCTTGCTGCCGAGTCTGCCGGGTCTCCTCAGTGGGGTCCACACCATGTTTAGAGTCAGGACAGAGATTTCCAGGAAGGTCATTCAGAGATCTGCCCCGAGGGTGGATAGTCACGAGTGGCATGGGATGTGGGAGGGAATGGGCCAGTATCTGGAGGACTCCTCTCCTCCAGTGGATTGGAAGTTCACCCTGAACAGCTACAGGGCCCTGTTAAAGTGATAAAATATGTGAAGGAAAAATGCTGCAGCAGCTCCAGAGAGGTGCAGAGTGACGCAACCTGCTGGGCCCTGGCTGCTGTGTCCGGGACACTGCTGGTCACTGGACAGCACCCTCAGGGGGAGGAGGAGAAAAGCAGAGCAACTGGCACCATGGGCACTCCAGCTGCAGCTGAGCCAGGGGAACAGCCCCTGCCGGGAGCAGGTCCTGCGGTACAGAAGAAAAAATCCAAGACCAAATCATCACCAGTCCCTTAATGAGGGAGGAAGAGGAACCCGGTAAGTGAGGGAGGAAGAGGAAGCAGGGCCAGAGAGGATCACCCACTCGCTGTCCTTGGGTGAGTTGCGAGATGTGTGAAAAGATTTCAGCCACCAGTTGGGAGAGTCCCTGGTGACCCGACTGCTCCGTGCTGGGATATCGCGGCTCCCATGTGGAGCTGGAGGGTGGTGAAGCCAAGCAACCGGGATCCCTGTCCCGGGATTTGGGCACTGACCGGGTATAAGGACCTGATAATAAGAAAAATGCCTTCAAAATTGCTTTGTCATTGTGTCTGCTTATTGTAATCTCTTTGAACACCTGGAGACTGTGTCCCCATGTTTCCCTTGTCCCCCATTCTGTGTCCCCCATCCAACAGACTCCAACTCCCCACTCTATGTCCCCCATTTCATGTCCGCCACACTACATGTCCCCATTTCACGTCCCCCATCCCCCCCATCCCCCATGTCCCTCATCCCATTCCCCCANGTCCCCGTTCCATCTGCCCCATGCCGCATTCCCCATGTCCTCAATTCCATGTCCCATCCCATTTGTTCCACATCCCGCATGTCCCCCATTCTATGTTCCACCCCTCCTCCCTGCCCCAGCCCCATATCCCAGCCCCTGTCCCCACAGTGTCACCACGATGTCACAGAGGCCCCACCGAAGTCACAGTGCTACCAGCAGCGTCACCGAGTGTCCTGGGGACACAACAGGAACTGGTCTGGTGGTGGGACATCCCAGACCCCGCATCTCGATCCCACATCCTGATCCCAAATCCTGAGAGAGTGCAGAATGAGTTCTCGCCCTCCCACTGCCAGGAGGACCAAGGTGGAGCTCTGGGGAAGGACAGAGGTGGCTTCATCCACCACCCCAAAAGGTACCAGCACTCCCTGGACCCCCAGGAATGTCAGAATCTGTCAGGATCCTGACTCAGTTTCCCTCAATTCCCAGAGAGGAAGGAAATTTGGGATGCAGTGGCTGACTTCATCCTGGACCAGCTCCTGCTGCGGAACAAGGTCACCCCAATTCCTCTGCCGTGTCCCCTCCTGGGGGTTGAGGTCACCTCTGGCTCATTCCAAAATCCGAAAGTTCCTCTTGCAGGGGCTGCAGATCCCAAAATTCAAAAATTCTGCTTGCAGAGGGTGCACATCTCAAGATCCCAAACATCCGGTTCCACGGGGTGTGGACCCCAAAATCCCATTTACACTTCAAAACCCCAAATGCCACTTCTGGGGGAAAGCAGATACCAAAATCCCAAAAATTCCGGTTGTAGGGGGTGCGGATCCCGACCCTCGGCGCCCTGGATGCGGTGCCCTGGCAGGCGCAGGTTGGGGACATGGAGGTGACAACGAGGAGGCCAATTTTTTGCCTGGCCAGGAATTTGGTCCAGAGCCACAATTTGATGGATGACTGGGAATTCCAGCTTGGTAGGACTTGGTAGGGGGATTCTGAGGTGGACACGGATGGAGGGGTAGGGTTCATGGAGGGGGTGAGAAATGGGGAGTTGAAAGGCGTGAGAAGTCAAAAAAATGTGAGGACACCCTAAAAATCCATGAGGAGATCCCAAAAAACACAAGGAGATCCCAAAACTCACAAGGAAACATGCCAAAAAACCAAGAAGAGGTCCCAAAAAAATCCATGAGGAGCCCTAAAACCCATGAGGACACCCTAAAAAGCCCCATGAGAAGAACCCAAAAATCACAAGGAGCCCCAAAAAAACTGAGGAGACCCAAAAATATATTACAAGACCCCAAAAAAAGCACATGACAAGAACCCAAAAAACTATAAGAAGACCCCATAAACCTATAGGAAAACCCCCCAAAACCCATAAGAAGACCCTAAAAAACCATGAGAAGCCCACAAAAATCATAAGGAGACCCCAAAAACCCCAAGAAGACCCCAAAAAACCACACAGACACACCATAAAACCGTGAGAAGACCCCAAATGACCATGAGGAGACCCAAAAAATACATTAAAAGACCTCAAAAAAGCACGTGGCAAGACCCCAAGAAACTATAAGACCTGAAGAAACCACAAGAAGTCCTCAAAACCACAAAGACATCCCATAGAACAATGAGAAGACCCCCCAAAATACAGGGATACCCCATAAAACCATGAGAAGACTGTATTAAAAAACCTCATAAAACCATGAGAAGACCCCAAAAAACCACAAGAAGACCCCAAACCCCCCAAGAAGACCCCAAAAACCCATGAGAAGACCCCCTTAAACCCATGAGAAGACCCCCAAAAAACCTCAAGGAGACCACCAAATACACAAGGAGAACCCCAAAAAACATGAGGACACCCCAAAACCTCCCATGAGAAGACCCCAAAAAGAGACCCCAAATCCCCACAGGAAGTCCCTAAAAAGCACAAGACCCTGAAACCCATGAGGGACCCCAAAAATTTTGTGGAGACCCTAAAAACCACAGTAAGGCCCCAGAACTCACAAGGAGATCACATAAATCCATGAGTACACCCCAAAAAAACATGAAGAGACCCCCAAAATCATGAAGAGACCGAAAAAATACACAGTAAGACCACAAAAAAAAAGAGAGAAGACCCCAGTAAAAACAAGAGGACCCCAAAATACCATCAGGTGACCCTCACAGCCATGAGGAGATACAAAAAACCACAAGAGGGCCCCAAAAATCATGAGAAAACCCCAGAAAAGCTCATAAATCAATGAGAACCCCATAAATCAATGTGGAGACCCCAACAATACAGGGACACCCCATAAAACCATGAGATGACTCAAAAAACCCCATGGGAAGACCCCATAGAAACATGAGAAAACCTCAAAAACCCACGAGAAAACCCCCAGAAACATGAGAAGGCTCCAAAATCCCTAAGGAGATGCCCAAAAAACTCAAAAAATCACATAGACATCCCAAAACGCCATCAGAAAATGCCATAAAACCACAAGAAGACCCCAAAAAACACAAGGAAACCAAAACAACCCCACAAGAAGACCCCAAAACACCCTGAGAAGACCCCAAAACACCCTGAAAAATCTCAAAAAAACCATGAGAGGATTCCAATAGCCACAAGGAGAGCCCATAAAACCTTGAGAAATCCCCAAAACCCCACCTGAAAACCCCAAATCCCCTGAGGATACTCCAAATCCCCCCATCTTCCATGTCCTCCCAGGGAACCTGGATCCCCTGCGGACGTTTGCGGTGGCAGCGGTGCTGGGACTGCCCCGGCGCAGGGTGGAGGGCACCCTCCAGACCACCATGTCCCTCCTGTCGCGGTGCTTGGGGACAGGTGAGGACGTGGCCCTGGTCCTGAGGAACATTGGAGTCCTGCTGGTGGAGCGGCGCAAGGTCCAGATGAGATTCTATCACGACTTCCTGGGGGCGTTGGCCGGGAAGGAGAATCTGGAAAAGGGGGTCTTCAAGGTAAAGGGTTTCAGGGGATGGGGGCAGGGGAGTGGGGTGGTCCTTTAAAATTCCCTCATCCATGGGGAGAAGGTCCCACCATCTTTGGGGTCCTCAAGTCCCTTGGCCATGTTGAGGAGATCCCACCATTTTTGGGATCCTCCAGCATTTCCTTATCCACATGGACAAGGTCCCAACATCTTTAACATCCTCTTTGGGCTCTTCCAACACCGAGTTCCTCATCCTTGGGGAGAAGATCCCACCATCTTTGGTCTCCTTCCATGTTGAGTTCCTCATCCACATTGAAGAGGTCCCACCATCTTTGGGCTCCTCCAACATGCCCTCATCCATTTTAAGGCGGTCCCACCATCTTTGGGCTCCTCTTTGGGCTCCTCCAACACTGGCTTCCTCATCTTTGGGGTCTTCCATTGTTGAGGTCCTCATCCATGGTAGGAAGCTCCGGCCATCTTGGGGCTTCTCCAATGCTGAGTTCCTCATCCATGATGAGGAGATCCCACCATCTTTGGGGTCTTCTAATATTGAGCTCCTCATCCCCATGGAGAAGGTCCCATTCCTGTTCTCTGCCGTTGCAGATCCGGGAGCTCCTGGACATGGTGGTGCCTCGAGGGGTCCCTGTGGCCGCCCTGACCTCGTTTGGCTCCGTCATCATCTTCCCTGAGTGCGTCCAGGGGCGATCCTGGGGCTCAGGGAATGGGGGAACACTGGGGTGGAACCGGAATAGGGTCCGACCCAACCCACTCCAGGATTCCTTGGATTTAGGGGGGTCTGGAATCTGCACTGGGTGGGTCTGGGGACGGTGGATTTTGGGAAAATGTGTTGGATTTGGGGGAAAGTAAGGTGGATTTGGGGAAAACAGTGGATTTGGGGGAAAACAATGTATATTACGGAAAATGTTGGATTTGGAGAAAAAATCAGATGGATTTGGGGGAAATATGATAGATTTGGGGATAATAAGGGATTTGGGAAAAATATGGTGGCTTTGGGGAAAAACATGGATTTGGGGGGAAATACGGTGGATTTGGGGAAAACCAAGGTAGATTTGGGAAAATGAGCATTTTGGGGAAAATTATGGTGGATTTGGGAAAAATGTCATGGATTTGGGGAAAACATGGTGGATTTGGGGAAAATTATGGTGGATATGTGTAAAATGGTGTGGATTTGGGGGAAAAAAACAAGGTGGATTTAGGATAATGTAGTGGGTATAGGGAAAACTACAGTGGATTTAGGAAAAGCAAGGTGGATTAAGGAAAATATGGTGAGTTGACGGGGAACTGTTGTGGATTTGGGGAAAACCGTGGTGATTCCAGGTGATTCTGGGGTGATCCCAGTGTTTCCTGCCCAGGTTTGAGAGAGAAATGGTCCAGGCACGGCTTCCGAGGGCACTGCTGCTCCAGAGCCTCCACAACCTCCCCAAGGAGACCCCACGTCCCAGGGGGGAACTGGCGCCACGGATCAGGAAAGATGGGAAAGGCAGGAAAATTGGGAGAGATGGAAAAGGTAAAACTAAAAAATAATGGTGAAAAATGAAAAGAAATGGGGGAAAAGCAAAACAAAATGGTGGAATAGGGAAAAAAATGGGAAAATGGGATTTAATTGGGGTAATAAAGTACAGGAATGGGGAAAGGAAAGAAATAGGGAAAAAAATCAAGGAAGGAGAGAAAATAGCAAAAACTGGGGAAAATGGGTATTTTTGGGGATAATAACGTATCTTGGTTTTGGAGACAAATTTCAGGAGGAAATGCCCTGGAATGAACCTCTAGGGGGAAAGGGCTTCAAATACCAGGGGATGAAAGTGAAAAAAAAGTAGAACTGTTTATTAACAAAGCAAGATACCCGCAAAGCACAGGAAAAGCAGAAAATTGAACCTTACACCCACCCCCCACCTCGCCGTGAGGCCGAGAGGCAAAGACGGTGGCCGCCCTTCTTTGTGTCGGGGAAGGAGGGAGAAAAGAAAGAGTTCACGCAGCAGCTGGGAACCTGCTGGATTTCTGGCATGGGTCTCCTCCTCGCAGCAGGTGAAGTTGGTGGAGTTTAATGTCCCTTCTCTCGCTGGCTCGGTCTTTCCGGGGTTCGGACCGGCCCCACAGGCTCCTCGGGCCAAAGAAAAAATGAACCAAGACAGTTCAAGGAAAAAAACTCAAAAAGCCGCTGAAAGCATTTGCCAGTGAAAAGCCTCCAGGCCAGGGGAAGGGAAAAATCCCCCAAAACCCCAGAAGCTTCTTTCCTAATTTGGCAAAAATTAATCCAGCAAAGGCAGCAAAGTAACAATCCATGTAGCCGCTGACAACCCCAGAGACAGAGAGACTGAACCAAACCATGCGGGAGCCCAAGGCTCCGGCCCCATCCCCGGGCCCATCCTAAAGCTACAGCAGCCATTTTCTGGGCATGAAGCAGACAGTTAGGGAATAACGCAGCATCATAAAATCACCCCAAGACATAAAGCAAAATATTGGAGAAAAATCAAGGAAAGGGGGGAAATAGCTAAAAACAGAGAAATGGAAATTAATTGGGATAATACAGAAAAGAAGTGGAGGGAAAGGAAAGAAATTGGAGAAAAATCAAAGAAAAGATGAAAACCAGCAAAAAATGGGGAAAATGGGCATTTTGGGGGGAAATGGGCATTTTTGGGGATAATAAAGCAAATAAATGGGAGAAAGGAAAGAATTGGGGGGAAATCAAAAAAAGAGGGAAAACAGCAAAAAATGGAGAAAGGGCAAAGAGGGAATAAGAGTGAAAAGGCAAAGACATGAGGGAAAATGCAAAGGAATGGATAAAAAAATGGGAAAGAAAAGGGAGGAATGCAAAGGAATGGGGAAAGAGCAGAGAAATGTGGGGAAAAAGGGGAAGAAATGTGGGAAAAAGGGAAGAAATGGGACAGGTGATGTCACCTCTGACTTGGCCTCTCCTTCCCAGTTCCAGAGGCAGCTTCTGGAATACCAGGAGCAGAGGAACAACCTGAGGAAGAAACTCCAGAAAACTGGAAAAGCCAGGGGAGGAAGGGGAAGGAGAGGAAGTCGGAAATGGAGCTGGAGAAGGAGAAAAAGTCGGGAAAGTCAGAAACCAAATTGGGGAAAAAGAAGTCAGAAACTGAATTGGGGAGGAAGGAAGAATTGGAAAAGTGGGAAACTGAACTGGGGAGGAAGGAAAAGTTGGGAAAGTCAGAAACTGAACTGGGGAAAAAGAAGTCGGAAACTGAACTGGGGAGGAAGGAAAAGTTGGGAAAGTCAGAAACTGGACTGGGGAAAAAGAAGTCGGAAACTGAATTGGGGAGGAAGGAGAAGTCGGAAAAGACAGAATCCAAAGGGATGAAGGAAAAGCCAGAAAAGTCAGAAATGGAGGAGAGGAAGAAGTTGGAAAAGTCCCGGGACAGGTGAGGCTGAAGACTTGGGCACAATCTGGTGTCCCCCAGCTTGGGATGATCTTTCTCGTTGGATCCTTCCAGGGATCATCCCAAGTTTCCAAAGGCCAGACAGCGCTGGGACCACTCCAGGCGCCGGTGCCAGATGCGCACAGCCAAAACTCCATGCTCCAGAGGAGAAAGAGGAGAAGGAGACAGGGAAGAGGTGAAGAAGAAGGAGAAATCCAAGCGGATCCGTCCTTGGGATCCCTGGAGCTTCCAAACGCCTGTGATCGCGGTACTGTCAGCGTCCAGCTCTGGCTCCAGCATTCCTGAGGATCCCAATCCTGAGGAGCCCCTGCCCAGCCCTGCAAGGTCAAAGGCAATGAGGACGAGCAATGAGAACTTCTGGCCAGTGCTGGAGACATCTCTAGAGTAACTGGGAATCTCTGGGAATCTCCGGGAATCTCCAGGAGCCATCAATAAATGCCTCTGGTTCGGGGCATTTGAGGGATGACTGGGAGGACCTTCCTTCCCTCAGGATCCATTGGGATCTTCCTGGTTTTCACCCAGAATTTGCCCTTTTTGCCCCAAACCCCATTGGATCCAAGCCCAAATCCCATCAGATCCACCACAAAATCCCATCAGATGCAACCCCAAATCCCAACAGATCCAAGCCAAATTCCCACTGGATCCAACTCCAAATCCCATTGGATCCAACCCAAATCCCAGTGGATCCAATCCCAAATCCCAGTGGATCCAACCCCAAATCCCAGCAGATCCAAGTCCAAATCCCACTGGATCCTACCCAAAATCCCAATGGATCTGATGCCAAATCCCTTCGGCCCCAACCCTGTCTTTGGGGGTGGCTCATGGTCATTTGTGCCAGCAATTGTCACTGTTGGCCCTGGACCTCCCACACCTTGGGGGATATTGCCAGAGGTGTGAGCTCGGCCAGGACCCTGCGGGGGTGGGTCTGGGGCTGCCCCTTCCCTTCCGTTCGGGATCGAGGAGCGGCCGCGTGGGTGACGGAGTGAGCGTGGCTGGCCGGGTACTGCTGCCCCAGGGCTTTCGGCACTGCCACCGAAGCTGCCCGCTCCTCCCTGCTCCCTGCTCCCGGGGGCCCGGGAGCCCGGAGCCGGCGCGCGCGGTGCCGCCCAGGCCGGGNCACAAAGTGATAATTCGGAATGAGGGGGTCATCTGTCCATTCCAGGAAAGTTCCCGCCTTCCTGGGCAGACATCTGCTCTTTTAAACCAAGACATGAATCTACCCGGGGACCTCACACAGCCCCCCTGTGATGTCACAGCCCACCCTGTGATTTCACAGCCCACTCTCTGATGTTAGAGTCTGCTCTGTGGTATCACACAGCTGTCCTGTGACCTCACAGCCCACTCTTTGATGTCATTCAGTCACAGCCTGCTCTGTGATGTCACACGGGTGCCCTGTGATGTAACAGACCGCTCTGTGATGTCATACAGACATCCTATGATGTCACACCTCACTCTGTGAGGTCACAGCTCACTTGATGATGTCATATAGCTGCCCGCTGATGTCACAGCCCACTCTGTGATGTCACACAGCCCCTCCATGATGTCATAGCCACTCTGTGATTTTACAGCCCTCTCTCCCTGGGACATCCCCTGGTGTCACCTTTTGTGTGGGAAGGACAGGTGGCCTCCAGGAGCATTTCAGCCCCCTGTGCCTGCAGCCCCCGGTGCTCGGAGGTGCCCAGCCGCTCCCGCAGGCTGCAGAACCTCTGCGGCACCCCTGACAGCCACAAGTACCCACCCTCACCCTGGTGTACCTGGCACTGCTTGGAATCCCGTCTGAGGTGCAGCTGTGGAGCGACCCTCGGGCTCAGTGGGGCGGGGACCCCCAGAGGCTCCCCAAACCCCCCAGCTCACAGCACCCAGTTGTCCGCCTTGGGGAGGGTGACGAGCCAGTTCTCCACAGGGCTGCACTCCCGGCTTGCCGCCTGCTTGGGGCTGATGTCGGCGATGTCGGGGAAGTTGCAGAAGTGCTAGCGCTTCTGTGGGAGCACCACCGGGGTGACGCCACTGCCACCCATGTCCCCACACTGCGGGACCCCTACCACAGCCACCGCCAGCACCTCAGAACCGCCGCAGCTCCAGGACACGCTGCTGTCTCCAGCCACGGGCATGGCGATGTCCGACCAGGGGACACGGAGTCTCCTTGGGCCAGCGGCACTGGAGCCGCTCCAGGGCCAGCAGGGACTGGAGCTTGAGGCGGGGCCCGTCCATCCGGCAGCCCCCGAGCTCCCGCGGGGATTTGCTGCAGCGGAGGCGCTGGCAGGGGAGGAAGTTGTGCCGCTGGGTCTGGCTCCGCTGCGGTGCCAGGATGCGGGACTTGGAGCTGCCCGGGACGGGAGGCACAGGTGGCTGACGGGGTGTCCCCAAGGATGTCAGGCTGTTCCCATGGGTGTCAGGCTCTCCCCAGGGATGCCAGGTTGTCCCCAGGGACACCAGAATGTCCCCATGGGTGTCACACTGTCCCCATGGATGCCAGGCTGTCCCTGTGGGTGTCACTCTGTCCCCACGGGTGCCAGTCTGTCCTGATGGATGCCGGGCCGTCCCCATGGGTGCCACTCTGTCCTCTTGGGTGCCAGGCTGTCCAGTGGCTGCCAGGCTGTCCCCAGTGATGCCAGGCTGTCCCTATAGGTTCCAGGCTGTCCCCATGGGTTCCAAGCTCTCCTGATGGTTGTCCGGTTGTCCCACAGGTATCACTCTGCCTCCATGGGTTTCACGCTGTCCCAGTGCGTGCCAGGCTGTCCCTATGGGTATCACACTGCCCTCATGGGTACCAGGCTGTCCAGTGTCTGCCAGACTGTTCTGATGGATGCCAAGCTGTCCCCAAGGATGTCACGCTGTCGCCATGGGTACCAGACTGTCCTGAGGGATGCCAGGCTGTCCCCAAGGATGTCACGCTGTCCCCATGGGTACCAGGCTGTCCTGATGGATGCCAGGCTGTCCCAAGGGTGTGACACAGTGCCCATCTCCGCCCATCTCCATCCCACAGGTGCCCCATGCCCACTGTGGGATGGCCACGAGCAGCTCCAGGCAAGTCAGGTAAGAGTGTCCACGTCCCACAGGCACCAGAGGGAACTNAGTGGGGAGAGGGGAGGCGGGGACAGGGAGGAGGGGGAGGGAGAGAAGAAGGAGGTGGCAGCTGCCTGGTGGAGTTCACCAGGGTGAAAAGGTAATCAGTGATGGGGTAGGCCCAGACAGGGCTGGCCCAGTCATTCAGCAGCTGGAAGCGCTGGGACTGTCGCACTCCTCACCAGCTGGGGAAGAACCTGGTGGGGACAGTGGAGGGGTCTCAGTGCTGCATCCCCCAGAGAGCACAACCCCAGTCAGCCCTCAGAGAGTCCCAGGGAGCCGGGCTGGGGCTGTACCTGATCCTGGACATCACAACCTGGCTGCAGGACTCACTGACAATGCAGACATGGTTGGGAAGGGGAAGCAGCAGCTCAGATCCTCCATGGCCAGGACGAAGAGCAGCTGGCATACGGGCCTGCGGACAGAGAGTGGGGCTGGGACCCCCAGCAAGGATGGGCACGGAACCCTGAGCCCATGGCCAGGATCTCAAGCCCATGGCTGGTACCTCAAGCCCACAGCTGGGATCCAGAGCCCACAGCCAGGAGCCCCTGTTGAGGCCAAGCACAGGACCATATGCCCAAAGCCAGGACCCCAAGCCCGTGGCTGGCACCCCAAGCCCATTGCCAGGACACCAAATGCACAGCCAGGACCCCAAACCCCAAACAAGTGGGAATCCAGAGCCCACGGCCAGTAGCCCCTGTTGAGGACAAGCACAGGACCCCCTCCTCGCTGGCACCATCACCGCTCCCAACCAGGTCCCAGCCCCTCTGGCACCCCCGGGCAGTGGGGTGGGAGGCTGAGAGGGTTCCAGGGGGTGTTGGGGTCCCCCTGGATCCTGCTCCCTTCACCACCCCTAAAGCAGTGGGGTGGAGGTTGACGGTGTCACAGGGGGTTCTGGGGTCCCTCAGGGGTCCTGCCCCTCCCCCTGCAGTCCATGCCCCACCCGGCCCTTGACATCCCCGAGATGACCCCAGGGTGCCAAGGCTGTTCCCGGCCTGCGTCTCCAGTGGGACCCTCAGGTGAGGACAGGGGCCCCCCCAGGCCAGGAGACCCCGGGGAGGGGGTGCAGGCCCTGCCCCACAGAGCTGGGGCTGACAGGGCCCCGTGCCCAGCACGGCCTCCACCTCCCTCAGCGCCGGGGCCGCCGGCACCGCCGAGGCCATGGGGAAGCCGCGGCTGCCGGCGCGGTCCCGGGGGGAGCTGATGCTCATCTCCGAGGGGCTCTGGGAGTGCCACCGAGCCGGGATGGGCCAGGCCGTGCCCTCCAACCTGTGACATGCCATCCCACCCCGCTCTCTGATCCGACAGTTGCTGCTCCCCTCTGCTGTGGGACAAAAGCGGGAAGTTGATTTTCTCCCCGTGGCACCGGCCCAGCCCCGAGCTGGGGGCAGGACCTTGCCCCGGAGCTCTGAGGGCGCTGGGTTTGTTCAGCCACAGCAGAGCAGACCCAGCTCAGAGCTCCCCGGGGCTGCGGCTCCTCCCGAGGGGCAGCGCGGGGGCAGCTCCGACCTCTGCCCCGGGGGAGCAGGGACAGTAGCCGGGGAACGGCTGGGGCTGGGCCGGGGCACGGCTGAGGCTGGAGAGCAGGAGAAGCTTCTTTCCCCAGAGGGGCTCGGGCACTGAACAGGCTCCCCAGGGCACGGGCACGGCCCCGAGGCTGCCGGAGCTCCAGGAGCCTTTGGACACCGCTCCCGGGCCTGGGCTGGGATTGTTGGGGTGTCTGGGCAGGGCCGGAGGTTGGACTGGTCCCTCCCAGCTCAGCCCGTTCTGCAATTCTCACCTGTTATAAACGAAGCCAAGTCTCAAAAAAAATTAATCCACGTTTATTAATATCCACAGCTGAGGATGGAGTTCTGGGTAGGCCCGAGTCCCACGTGGCAAAACAGACCAAAAAGCAAACAACAATCCCCGAAAAATGCTCACCGCTCACACTGCGACGATACACTCAACAAGCCCCCCGACCCCCCGCGGAGTGAGGTTTTTATGTCCTTCCGTCGAAATCCCCCAAGAGTCCCAGTCTCAGGTCCGCTCCCTGTTGGCCAACCATCTTTTCCCGTGGTGTCTTGGGATGTGTAGTCCATCTCTGAGGCAGCGTTTCTCAGGAGTCTTTTTCTTCGGGGTCCATGCAGTTTCTGTTGCATCACCTAGTGACCAAACCTGTGCATTGCTTCGCGTGTGCTCGAACACTTTTATTTGTTTACATAACTTTACATTGCAGTCAACCTCTTTCAACGTTTATAACATCACCCTTTGGCTCAGCCTCTCTGTCCCCAGGAGGAGCTGGCAGAGCTGTGGGGGTGGGACACGAGCAGGGCAGCCCCGGCGTTCCTGTCTGTGGGACACAGCAGCGGCAGCCCCAGCATTGCATTCCTGGAGACACTCCCAGAGAAGCGTCCAGACCCGCATCCAGTCAACACAACTGACCAGCCACCCACCCTGAGTGACCACGGCCCTGCCAGCTCGGGGCACCGCTGTGGCAGCCGCATCTCAGCCGTGTCCCAGCTCCTGCAGCCCTTCCTCTGCCCCGAACCCTCCTGTGCCACGGGGAGGGGCTCATTGCGGTGCCCCTCGGGGGTCTCCTCTGGGGGTCGTAGAGCACCCAGCAACGGAACCTTGGGGTGAGAAGCAGCGATTTTGGTCCTCCCTAGCAAGGCCAGAACTGAAACTTGGTTCCTTTTGCCTCGGTGCCTTGGAGGCCCCCAGGTGTTTTCCGCACCGAGTTCCAGCCCCCAGCGCTCGCTGAAGGTGCTCCCTGCAAATGTCCCGCTGCCAGTGCCCTGTCCTTGTGTCACCTGCTGTGGCTTGGCACGGACAGAGCTCCTCGATTGCATTTCCAGCTGCTGTGGAACCAAAAGTGAGGGACCTGGAGCTGCTTGAATGCAAAAACTGGAATATGGGCATCTCTGGAGTGGGAAATCTCCCCCTCCTGTGCCAGCCCATGGGAATGCAGGGATTCTCTTCTCCTGCTGGGGAACTTGGGGTGTCTGGCTGAGCAGGAAAGGTGGCCCTGAGCCAGGAGCTTTCCTTGGCTGAAGCAAAGCCTCAGTGTGGAAAGACCTTCCCAGGATTGTGCCCATCGCCAGGAGGGATTGTGCTACCAGAGCTGTCCCTGCCCTGCTGGGATGGACATGGAAAGTCGTGGTGCCATCCTTTCCTTCCCTCCAGCCCTCAGCTGGAGCTTGCATTGAACAGGGACATGGGGAGAAAGGAATTTCCCTCCCA